>JAQOWZ010000144.1:0-238425 GCA_035578165.1 Stenolophus ochropezus
ACGCGCTATCTCAGAGTAGAAAATTGCTATTTCAATTGAGGTAAGTATTCTAGAATCCAGCCCATGTAGCTTACAATATACAACGTATTCATCATAAATAGGTAAAATCTGACTTTATTTTTGTAAAAAATCATATAAATATTTGCTTCCACGCCCGAAATTTATGATTTTTCATCATATTTTAGCTAAAAGAAAACATTGCTACAAGAAAATTGCTATTTCAATTGTGGTAGGTATTCTAGAATCCAGCCCATATAGCTTACAATATACAAGATGTTCAACAAATATAGGTAAAATCTGACTTTATTTTTGTAAAAAATCATATAAATATTTGCTTCCGCGCCCGAATTTTATAATTTTTCATCATATTTTATCCATAGTATTGGTCCAAAAGCATGTTTATGAATGTTTTACCAAAAATATCCATTTCGAGAATATTTAAAATCTGACTTTATTTTTGTAAAAAATCATATAAATATTTGCTTCCGCGCCCGAAATTTATGATTTTTCATCATATTTTAGCTAAAACAAAACATTGCTACAAGAAAATTGCTATTTCAATTGTGGTAGGTATCCTAGAATCCAGCCTATGTAGCTTACAATATACAACGTATTCATTAAAAATAGGTAAAATCTGACTTAATTTTTATAAACAAAATCATATAAATATTTGCTTCCACGCCCGAATTTTATAATTTTTCATCAAATTTTATCCATAGTGTACGTCCAAAAGTATGTTTATGAATGTTTTAACGAAAATATCCATTTCAAAAATAGGTAAAAAAAAAAGGTATCCATAGTGTACGTCCAAAAGTATGTTTATGAATGTTTTAACGAAAATATACATTTCAAAAATAGGTAAAATCTGACTTTATTTTTGTAAAAAATTATATAAATATTTGCTTCCGCGCCCGAATTTTAAGATTTTTCATCATATTTTAGCTAAAAGAAAACATTGCTACAAGAAAATAGCTATTCCAATTGTGGTAGGTATTCTAGAATCCAACCCATGTAGTTTACAATATACAACGTATTCATCAAAAATAGGTAGTCTGACTTTATTTTTGTAAAAAGTCATGTAAATATTTGCTTCCGCGCCCGAATTTTATAATTTTTCATCATATTTTATCCCTAGTATGGGTCCAAAAGCATGTTTATGAATGTTTTAACAAAAATATCCATTTCAAGAATAGGTAAAATCTGACTTTATTTTTGTAAAAAATCATATAAATATTTGCTTCCGCGCCCGAATTTTATGATTTTTCATCATAAATTAGGTAAAAGAAAACATTACAACAAGAAAATTGCTATTTCAAGTGTGGTAGGTATTCTAGAACCCAGCCAATGAAGCTTACAATATACAACGTATTCATCAAAAATAGGTAAAACCTGACTTAATTTTTGTAAAAAATTATATAAATATTTGCTTCCGCGCCCGAATTTTATAATTTTCATTATATTTTATCCATAGTATAGGTCCAAAAGCATGTTTATGAATGTTATAACAAAAATATCCATTTCAAAAATAGGTCAAATCTGACGTTGTTTTTGTGAAACATCATATAAATATTTGCTTCCGCGCCCGAATTTTATAATTTTTCATCATATTTTAGCTAAAAGAAAACATTGCAACAAGAAAATTGCAATTTCAGGTGTGGTGGTATTCTAGAATCCTGCCAATGAAGCTTCCAATATGCAACGTATTCATCAAAAATAGGTAAAATCTGACTTTATTTTTGTAAAAAATTATATAAATATTTGCTTCCGCGACCGAATTTTATAATTTTTTATCATATTTTAGCTAAAAGAATACATTGCAACAAGAAAATTGCTATTTCAATTGAGGTAAGTATTCTAGAATCAAGCCCATGTAGCTTACAATATACAACGTATTCATCAAAAATAGGTAAAATCTGACTTTATTTTTGTAAAAAATCATAAAAATATTTGCTTCCGCGCCCGAAATTTATGATTTTTCAACATATTTTAGCTAAAAGAAAACATTGCTACAAGAAAATTGCTATTTCAATTGTGGTAGGTATTCTAGAATCCAGCCCATGTAGCTTACAAAATACAAGGTGTTCAACAAAAATAGGTAAAATCTGACTTTATTTTCGTAAAAAATCATATAAATATTTGCTTCCGCGCCCGAATTTTATAATTTTTCATCATATTGTATCCATAGTATAGGTCCAAAAGCATGTTTATGAATGTTTTACCAAAAATATCCATATTAAGAATATTTAAAATCTGCCTTTATTTTTGTAAAAAATCATAAAAATATTTGCTTCTGCGCCCGAATTTTATGATTTTTCATCATATTTTAGCTAAAAGAAAACATTGCTACAATAAAATTGCTATTAGCTAAAATATGATGAAGAATTATAAAATTCGGGCGCGGAACCAGATATTTATATGATTTTTTACAAAAATAAAGTCAGATTTTACCTATTCTTGAAATGGATATTTTTTTTGAAACATTCATATTCATGCTTTAGAATCTATACTATGGATTTTTTTTAACATTGGACATGCAAAAGAGACCAAAACGTGGTAACAATCAGATAATAAAGATTTAATTTTCGGGTGTCATTTTAATGAATACGTTTTATATTGTAAGCTACATGGGCTGGATTCTAGAATACCTACCACACTTAAAATATCAATTTTCTTGTTGCAATGTTTTCTTTTAGCTAAAATATGATGAAGAATTATAAAATTCGGAAGCGGAGGCAAATATTAATATGATTTTTTTCAAAAATAAAGTCAGATTTTCCCTATTCTTGATTATTACGTTGCATATTGTAAGCTACATGGGCTGGATTCTAGAATACCTTCCTCACTTGAAATAGCAATTTTCTTGTTGCAATGTTTTCTTTTAGCTAAAATATGACAAAGAATTAAAAAATTCGGGCGCGAAAGCAAGTATTTATATGATTTTTTCAAAAATAAAGTCAGATTTTACCTATTCTTGAAATGAAAATTTTTGTTAAAACATTCATATTCATGCTTTAGGATCTGTACTATGGATAGTTTTTAGCATTGGACATGCAAAAGTGACCAAAACGTGGTACAAATCAGATAATAAACATTCAATTCTCGGGTGTCATTTTAATGAATACGTTGTATATTTTAAGCTACATGGGCTGGATTCTAGAATACCTACCACACTTGAAATAGCAATTTTGTTAATGCAATGTTTTCTAATAGCTAAAATATGATGAAGAATTATAAAATTCGGGCGCGAAAGCAAATATTTATATGATTTTTTACAAAAATAAAGTCAGATTTTACCTATTCTTGATGATTACGTTGCATATTGTAAGCTACATGGGCTGGATTCTAGAATACCTACCACACTTGAAACAGCAATTTTCTAGTTGCAATGTTTTTTTTTTTTAGCTAAAACATGATGAAAAATTATAAAATTCGAACGCGGAAGCAAATATTTATATGATTTTCTACAAAAATAAAGTCAGATTTTACCTATTCTTGATGAATACGTTGTATATTGTAAGCTACATGGGCTGGATTCTAGAATACCTACCAAACTTGAAATAGCAATTTTCGTGTTGCAATGTTTTCCTTTAGCTGAAATATGATAAAAACTTATAAATTTCGGGCGCGGAAGAAAATATTTATATGATTTTTTACAAAAATAAAGTCAGATTTTACCTTTTCTTGATGAATACTTTGTATATTGTAAGCTACTTGGGCTGAATTCTAGAATACCTACTACACTTGAAATAGCAATTTTCTAGTTGCAATGTTTTTTTTTAGCTAAAATATGATGAAGAATTATAAATTCGGGCGCGGAAGCAAATATTTATATGATTTTTTACAAGAATTAAGTCAGATTTTACCTATTCTTAAAATGGATATTTTTGTTAAAACATTCATATTCATGCTTTAGGATCTATACTATGAATGGTTTTAAGCATTGGACATGCAAAAGTGACCAAAACGTAGTACCAATCAGATAATAAACATTCAATTTTCAGGTGTCATTTTAATGAATACGTTGTATATTGTAAGCTACATGGGCTGGATTCTAGAATACCTACCACACTTGAAATAACAATTTTCTTAATGAAATATTTTCTTTTAGCTAAAATATGATGAAAAATTATAAAATTCGGGCGCGGAAGCAATTACTTATATGATTTTTTACAAAGATAAAGTTAGATTTTACCTTTTCTTGATGAATACGTTGTATATTGTAAGCTACATGGGCTGGATTCTAGAATATCTATCACACTTGAAATAGCAATTTTCTTGTTGCAATGGTTTCTTTTAGCTAAAATATGATGAAAATGTATAAAATTCGGGCGCGGAAGCAAATATTTATATGATTTTTAACAAAAATTAAGTCATAATTTACCTATTCTTGATGAATACCTTGTATATTGTAAGCTACATGGGCTGGATTCTAGAATACCTACCACACTTGAAATAGCAATTTTCTTGTTGCAATGTTTTCTTCTAGCTAAAGTATGATGAAGAATTATAAAATTCGGGCGCGGAAGCAAATATTTATTTGATTTTTTACAAAAATAAAGTCAGATTTTACCTATTCTTGGAATGGATATTTTTGTTAAAACATTGATATTCATGCTTTAGGATCTACACTATGGATGGTTTTAAGCATTGGACATGCAACAGTGAACAAAACGTGGGACCAATCAGATAATAAACATTCAATTTTCAGGTGTCATTTTAATGAATACGTTGTATATTGTACGCTACATGGGCTGGATGCAAGAATACCTACCACATTTGTTATAGCAATTTTCTTGTTGCCAGGTTTCCTTTTAGCTAAAATATGATGAAAAATTATAAAATTCGGGTGCGGAATCAAATATTTATATGATTTTTTACAAAAATAAAGTCAGATTTTACCTTTTCGTGATGAATACGTTGTATATTGTAAGCTACATGGGCTGGAATCTAGAATACCTACCACACTTGAAATAGCAATTCTCTAGGTGCAATGTTTTCTTTTAGCTAAAATATGATGACAAATTATAAAATTCGGACGCGGAAGAAAATATTTATATGATTTTTTACAAAAAAAAGTCAGATTTTTACCTTTTCTTGATGAATACGTTGTATATTGTATGCTACATGGGCTCGATTCTAGAATACCTTCCACACTTGAAATAGCAATTATCTGGTTGCAATGTTTTCTTTTAGCTTAAATATGATGAAGAATTATAAAACTCGAGCGCGGAAGCAAATATTTATATGATGTTTTACAAAAATAAAGTCAGATTTTACCTATTCTTGAAATGGATATTTTTGTTAAAACATTCATATTCATGCTTTAGGATCTATACTATGGATGTAATTAAGCATTGGACATGCAAAAGTGACCAAAACGTAGTACCAATCAGATAATACACATTCAATTTTCGGGTGTCCTTTTAAAGAATACGTTGTATATAATAAGCTACATGGGCTGGATTCTGGAATACCTACCACACTTGAAATAGCAATTTTCTTGTTGCAATGTTTCCTTTTAGCTAAAATATGATGAAGATGTATAAAATTCGGGCGCGGAAGCAAATATTTATATTATTTTTACAAAATAAATTCAGATTTTACCTTTTCTTGATGAATACGTTGTATATTGTAAGCTACATGGGCTGGATTCTAGAATACCTACCACACATGAAATAGCAATTTTCTTGTTGCAATGTTTTCGTTTAGCTAAAATATGATAAAAAATTATAAAATACGGGCGCGGAAGCAAATATTTATATGACTTTTTTCAAAAATAAAGTCAGATTTTACTTATTCTTGATGAATACGTTGTATATTGTAAGCTACATGGGCTGGATTCTAGAATACCTACCACACTTTAAATAGCAATTTTCTTGTTGCAATGTTTTCTTTTAGCTAAAATATGATGATGAATTATAAAATCCGGGTGCTTAAGCAAATATTTATATGATTTTTTACAAAAATAAAGTCAGATTTTACCTATCCTTGAAATGGATATTTTTGTTAAAACATTCATATTCATGCTTTAGGATCTATACTATGGATGATTTTAAGCATTGGATATGCAAAAGTGACCAAAACGTAGTACCAATCAGATAATAAACATTCATTTTTCGGGTGTCATTTTAATGAATACGTTGTATATTGTAAGATACATGGGCTGGATTCTAAAATACCTACCACACTTGAAATAGCAAATGTCATGCTGCGATGTTTTTTTTAGCTAAAACATAATGAAGAATTATAAAATTTTGGCGCGGAAGCAAATATTTATATAATTTTTTACAAAAATAATGTCAGATTTTACCTATTCTTGATGAATACGTTTTATATTGTAAGCTACATGGGCTGGTTTCTAAAATACCTACCACACTTGAAATAGCAATTCTCTTGTTGCAATGTTTTCTTTTATCTAAAATATGATAAAGAATTATAAAATGCGGTCGCGGAAGCAAATATTTATATGATTTTTTTCAAGAATTAAGTCAGATTTTACTTATTTTTCAGATGGATATTTTTGTTAAAATATTCATATTCAAGCTATAGGATCTATACTATGGATAATTTTAGCATTGGACATGCAAAAGAGACCAAAACGAGGTACCCATCAGATAATAAACATTCAATTTTCGAGTGTCATTTGAATGAATACGTTGTATATTGTAAGCTACATGTGCTGGATTCTAGAATACCTACCACACCTGAAATAGCAATTTTCTTGTTGCAACGTTTTCTTTTAGCTAAAATATGATAAAAAATTATGAAATTCGAGCGCGGAAGCAAATAGTTATAAGATTTTTTAGAAAAATAAGGTCAGATTTTACTTTTTCTTGATGAATACTTTTTATAGTTTAAGCTACATGGGCTGGATTCTAGAATACCTACCAAACTTGAAATAGCAAGTATCTTGTTTCAATGTTGTCTGTTAGCTAAAATATGATGAAAATTCGGGCGCAGAAGCAAATATTTATATGATTTTTCACAAAATAAAGTCAGATTTTACTTATTCTTGATGAATACGTTGTATATTGTAATCTACATGGGCTGGATTCTAGAATAACTACCACACTTGAAATAGCAATTTTCTTGTTGCAATGTTTTCTTTTAGCTAAACTATGATGAACAATTATAAAATTCGGGCGCGGAAGCAAATACTTATATGATTTTTTACAAAAATAACGTCAGATTTTATCTCTTCTTGAAATTGATATTTTTCTTAAAACATTCATATTCATGCTTTAGGATCAATACTATGGATAATTTTACCATTAGACATGCAAAAGTGACCAAAACGTGGTACCAATCAGATAATACACATTAAATTTTCGGGAATACTTTGTATATTGTAAGCTACATGGGCTGAAATCTAAAATACCTACTACACTTGAAATAGCAGTTTTCTTGTTGCAATTTTTTCTTTTTGCTAAAATATGAAGAAGAATTATAAAATTCGGGCGCGGAAAAATATATATTTATATGATTTTTTACAAAAATAAAGTCAGATTTTACCTATTCTTGATGAATACGTTGTATATTGTGAGCTACATGTGCTGGATTCTAGAATACCTACCACACTTGAAATAGCAATTTTCTTATTGCAATGTTTTTTTTTAGCTAAAATGTTATGAAGAATTTTAAAATTCGGGCGCGGAAGCAAATATTTATATGATTTTTTACAAAAATAATAGCAGATTTTACCTATTTTTGATTAATACGTTTTATATTTATTTATTTATTTATTATCATTCCAACAGGGCAAAAGTCCCAATAACAGGATAATCTTAAACAAAATACAAACATACAAATAAATGCAAAGCAAAGAAATTAGAACAAATAGACATATTGCAAAAATTCATTGTAGAGAGAGATGGTTACACTAGATCGTTGTTACGACATGACATATAGAAAAATATCAAAGCTCTCTTAAACACACTGTAAGAGTCATTGAAAACATCAATGTTACATGGAAGAGAGTTAAACACAGTGCACATTTGTCTGACCGGCGACTTCCCTTCGTAGTTTGTCCTCATTTTATTACAATGAAAAGTAAATTTGCTTCTGGAAGTGATACGCGGAACAGAAAGAGGTAAGAGTGCAAGAATGCAACTATCAAACAGTATATTGTTTAATACTTTATAAAGAAATAGGCAAGAGTTGATTCTGCTAAGAGTAAACAAAGAAAACATATCAAATTCCAAAAGCAAATTATTATAATCAATATCAAAACTGGGATACTCATTGTATTTCTTGTAATAGCAATATTTGATGAAGCGCTTTTGGACAGTTTTAATAAGGTGAATATATCTGCTATATATTGGATTCCAAACTTGACAACAGTATTCCAGTTTAGACCTGACTAAGGCACAATATAAACTTTTTAAAGTTGACAAACTACGAAATGGCTTACACGTACGAATAATAAATCCTAGCATCTGAAAAGATGACTTAGTAATGTATTCAATATGAATGTTAAATGTCAATTTATCATCAAATATTACTTCAAGGTCTTTATATTGATGAACACGTTCCAGATGGATATTCTCCATGGCGTAGGAGTAAATGTAGACAGATTTTTTTACAAGATAACACATAATTTTACATTTACTGTAATTGAAAAATTGTTTAGAGTTCTGAGACCAAGTTAAAAGTCTTTCTATGTCATATTGAAAGAGTTTACAGTCATCTAGAGACTTTATAGTTTTATATACTTTCAAATCAACAGCATAGATCAACACCTCAGAATTCTTAACTACATCAGTAATGTCATTCATAAATAAAATAAACAACAAAGGTCCCAAGTTCGACCCATGGGGAACACCCGAAGTGGCAATAAATGGAGCAGACTTGATCTTACTAATCCGAACTGATATTTCGCGATTTACTAAATAGGAATAAATAAATGAAAGTAGGTCAGGAGAAAAATTAATATTAGTATTTAGTGTTACACAGGGGGGATAGTTAGCTGAACAAATGATGCGATGATGATTTACCTTGTTGATGATTTACTTATGACTTACGATGATTCTTTACATAACAGGAACATAACACACTGATGAGGGCACGGGAGCACATGTTCACTTTCATTTTATTTAAACTTTATTTTATTTACATTATTAATATAAAACAAAACTTAACTAATTTAATTTACATTTAAACAAAATAAACCACACAGACTACATTGTGACTGCGTCTGATCATCAGCTAACCCTCACTACGACTTACTACAAATTTTTGTTGAGAAGTAAATTTACCCTCTCAACTTCTTATCTAAATATGAATGTTTGTCTGTGAAATGTGATCTTTTCGGCATATGGCCCCATAATTTCTAATTTTTATTACCAAAAATGTCAATGTCTATGCCGATAAAAGAATCACAGTTCACAGAAGAAATGCAGTCTACAAAACAAGATGGAAACCAGGGCCGTATTTTCCATCTTGTTACATTATCCTCCCCTTAAGACATAAATATATCGTTTGACCACGATATATTTATTCCCAAGAGGAGACTGCATTTCCTAAACATACCTGAATTTGAACCTAAGGTAAACGTAAGACCTAATACTAAGATAAACATAGAACATACAAACACATAAAACAATCACAAATACATACATAGGTAATTAAACACACTACAAAACATAAAACATTTCACAAATTAGAATACTTGAAAACAATATGAAAATTGAACAAATACATGAGACAACACAATGTCAAATTCAAATAACACATAAAAATAATGGACATAAACAATATAAATAGATACACATACGCAGCAAAAATTCAAAATTTTAAATTGAATTTTTCTAACTAAAGAATTGGGATTTCTTTTTATTTTTACTAATTAATAAAAAGCAACAAAAACTCTCAACATAATAAAACTCAAGTACTAAATCATACCACTAAGGCACATAATAAACCGTAGAACATAAAACATAAATTGTTATTAAACCATTGCACTTGAGACAAAATACTAACTATAAAAAACATCCTAATAACAACTCAATACAATACCATTATTCCAATTTTCAACATTGGTTTTTAATCAAATTACAAAGAGGGCTTATCTTTTTTTTCTTAATTCCAAAATATTCATATAAATAATACCAAAAATCTTAACTAACATGCTTCTTATCTTATCTAAATAATTCCATATACTAAACACTATCACTTAATCGGGGCATATCAATGTCAACTGAAAACATTGGGGTACGTCATTACACACAGGGGCGGGGGTTCTTCGTTCCACAGCGGTCTCTGTCCGGGAACAAAAAATTGTTTGGGTGCGGAATATTGTTTTTTCACTACACTAAACACAGGGCCAGTCTCACCAAAATTTGGATGCACTATTTTTGCTTCTTCATCCTCCATGAAGATGCTGCCCTGGTCTTCGTGAAAATCGTCGCCTTTTTCCTGGCTCGTATCCGTGTCTTTTGCCTTGTCGTTTTCTTGATCCGTGTGATCCTAGTGTTTATGGACATACTGGTGATCTTTTGTCGTCATCCTTTCCCTGCTAATCGGAACTTCTACTATCAGCTCCACCACCTGGTCTTCTGTCGAAGTTATTTTCTCGGCCGTCTCTTCCGACAGTTGATTTTCCTGTACTTTCGGCACCTGTATGCCTCCATCTATATATTTTGTGGCTTCTGTTGCCACATTATCCTTCGGACGTGGTATACCAACCACCTCCGGACGCACCTCTGCTGCCAGCAGCGCCTAAAATTCAGCCGCGCTGATCTTTGCCACTGGCAACGCCTGGGTTTCGTACTCACGTGCCTGGACGGGACCGTGACCGTAGGAAACCCGAGGCAACACTAATTGCGTCTGAGATTGTTGATAAGCCACCTGATGTCCGTAACTAAACTGGTAATAATTGTGAGGCATACAGACCGGATACAATCATGGTGGATACTGATGCGTCGCCATTATCGCCGGCGTCGTGGTCGGAAACGGGAACATCCTCCCTAGATGTCACAAATTCACTGATTTATCTTCTTACTCATGTTAAGCGTATGTTCTTTTCGGATCGTCATTGGGTATTTTAAATTAATTTTTTAAATTAATTTACCCTCAGATCCTACCGGCTGCGCCAATGTAACACGGGGTGGATAGTTAGCTGAACAAATGATGCGATGATGATTTACCTTGTTGATGATTTACTTATGACTTACGATGATTCTTTACATAACAGAAACATAACACACTGATGGGGGCACGGGAGTACATGTTCACTTTCATTTTACTAAAACTATATTTTATTTACATTATTTATATAAAACAAAGCTTAACTAATTTAATTTACATTTAAACAAAATAAACCACACAGACTACATTATGACTGCGTCTGATCATCAGCTAACCCTCATTACGACTGACTACAAATTTTTGTTGAAAGGCAAATCTACCCTCTCAACTTTTTATCTAAATATGAATGTTGGTCTGTGAAATGTGATCTTTTCGGCATATGGTTCTATAATTTCTAATTTTTATTACCAAAAATGTCAACGTCTATGCCGATAAAAGAATCACAGTTCACAGAAAAAATGCAGTCTACAAAACAAGATGGAACCCAGGGCCGTATTTTCCATCTTGTTACTATGACCGTATAAATAACATCTACTTGTGAATTATCATGTAGTGGGTTAAGAGTATATTCAGTGAAATTTATAAGATTGGTAGCTGTTGATTTGCCATTCACGAATCCATGCTGTTGAGAAGTTATGAGATGTTTGACATTACTATAAATATGTTTTTGGATAATAGATTCAAACAATTTGGAAATATTAGAAAGAATAGTATTAGGTCGGTAGTTGGAGATCAGATATAACACCGGATTTAAAAATTGGACATATAGAAGAGGATTTAAGAACAGAAGGGAAAATATTATTTTTTAAAGAAAGATGAAATAGATATTTTAGAGGCTCAAGGAAAATATGACTACATGCTTTAATGATGTAAGATGGAATATTATCTGGACCTGGATTTCTGGATAACTTCAGGTGTTTTGTTGCAGAAGTGATATCATCATCAGTGATGTAGAAAAATAGTCTGCAAAGCTCTGTACTATCTCAGTAGTATTGGTGTAATTTTGATTGTTTAAGTGCATAGTGCCAGGGATGTGAGAGGAACTTTTTTTGTTACCAACGTACGACCAGAATTTTTTGGATCAGATCTCAAGGTATTATCTATATTATTTAAATAATGTCTATGTGCATTTTTAATTTCTTATTTGATAACAGAACGTAGACGGCTGAATTCCGAAAGATAGTGAGGAGTTTTATAAATTTTAAATAATTTATGATATCTGTTCTTACATTTAATTAATTTTATAATGTTGGCATTAAACCAAGGTGGATATTTAGATGGACGACTAATACTGATAGGAATACATTGATCAAAGATATTATAAATTATATCATAAAATTTAGCAAAGGCAGCATCGACATCATCATACTCTTTCAATGTGTCCCAATTTACATCAGAAAGCATATCATAAAGAAGCACTGGTGTAAGAGGAAGAGTTTGGTATGTTAGTAAAGGAATCATGATTCAAGAATATTAAGAGATTAGGATGGTGAGAATCTTCTTCAATAATTGGATCAATATTCTCAACAAGAGAACAAGACAGATTAGAAATAGCAACATCAAGCAGTCTACCATGTGAGTTAATTATATGATTAAATTGTGTAGCATTTATAAACGAAGTAAAATTTTCAAAATTATTAGTAAAGTTATCAGTACCAAGGCCTTGATAAATATTGATCAGATTCGGAATATTGAAATCAGCTAATATTAAAAAATTAGAGTCATATGTTGATATAAAGGATTCAAGAGCTTCAAAAATATAATTTTGTTGAATAAGGGAAATAGGTGGAGGAAGGTAAATGACAATAATATAAACAAAAGTAGTAGGCGTTAGAAATAGTTTAGTGCAAACATTATCAGCAAGAGAGGAAGGATGTAATGTAATAATAATAGGAATGGATTTAAATTTAAGATTGTTGACAGCACATAAGACTCCACCACCGCGGGATTTGCCACTCCTGAGTGGATCCCTGTCACATCTGTAGACATCATAATGAGGTAAAAATAATTCGGAAGTGTACATACTGTTGTTGAGCCATGTTTCAGTTAAACAAACAATGTCCATATCACAGGAAGCAAGATTATTATAGAATGTACTTATTTTAGTACTCAGACCTCTAACATTTTCATAATAAAGATGAGTAACTGACATTTAACTGTGTGACAAGTGAAAACAAAGCAAAAATTTTGAAAACTCATAGAAAAGAACGTAGAGAAAGAGATAAAAATATATAAATAATATTAACAATAATAAACAAATGTGCAAGGTGGTAACTTGAATAAAGTTAACAATGGTATCATATTTGATAACAATGGAAATTATGTAACAAGCAAAAATATAATTTATATTGTTTAGAAAACACAAAAAATAGTATAATAATGTAAGCAGGTATGAATATATATAAAAAAAACTGAAATACTTGAAATGAATGTAAAATACAAAATAAACAATTACTGAAGACGGGCCTGTAGTCAACATCAGTTGTGCGCGCAAAGCAAAAGTAGAAGACAGAGCAAGTTGAGAATTGTTTATATTAAACTCAGAGTTCATTAAACTGCTTTATGGTAGATATTTTGTGAAGCCGATTTGCACTTTTTACATGGATAACTCCATCACTGGTCCATGTATTGCGAAGACCAATCTTATTTTTAGATGCATTTAAAATATCTACACTAACACGAATTAAGTCCTTACGCATCACTATTCCCGTACCCTTAAGTTTTGATTTATTTTTATAAACAGTTGCACGAGCATTATAGCGGGTAAACTTAATATTAATGGGTCGGCACTTATCTGCAACATGGCGTCCAAGTCTATGGCAGCGGTCAATGGCAGTTGAATTGACAGGGACGCCCAGCTTCTCCTGGCAAACCTTCTGGACGACGTCATCTACACACTCGTTCTTGCTCTCTGGCACTCAAAATACACGCAAACAGTTACGTCTACTGTATTGATGAAGACGGTTAACCTCGTCGCTAAGAGATTCAATATCAGCGTCCTTTGCTTTTAGTTGTTGTTGTAGAAAAGCAAGCTGATTAGTTAAGGCTTTAATGTTTTTTTTCATCTCGCACACAATTTTGTCTGTCGCATCTTTCACTATATTAGTGATCTCCTCTTTTGTAGTCTAGTGGTCATGTTAAAAATTATAACACAGTAAACGACGATTTAAAAAGTAAATATCAAGACAGATTCGCACGCACTACAACACATCTACTCAGTACTACAGATCATAACAATATTTTAAACTACATGGGCTGGATTCTAGAATACCAACCACACGTGATATAGCAATTTTCTTGTTGCAATGTTTTCTTTTAGCTAAAATATGATGAAGAATTATAAAATTCGGGCGCGGAAGTAAATATTTATATGATTTTTTACAAAAATAATATCAAATTTTACCTATTCTTGAAATGGATATTTTTGTTAAAACATTCATATTCAAGCTTTAGGATCTATACTATGGATAATTTTAGCATTAGACATGTAAAAGTGACCAAAACGTTCAATTTTCAGGAGTCATTTTAATGAATACGTTGTATATTATAAGCTACATGGGCTGGATTCTAGACTACCTACCACACTTGAAATAGCAATTTTCTTGTAGCAACGTTTTCTTTTAGCTAAAATATGATGAAGAATTATGAAATTCGGGCGCAAAAGCAAATATTGATATGCTCTTTTACAAAAATAAAGTCAGATTTTACCTATTCTTGATGAATACGTTGTATATTGTATGCTACATAAGCTGGATTCTTGAATACCTACCACACTTGAAATAGCAATTTTCTTGTTGCAATGTTTTCTTTTAACTAAAATATGATGAAGAATTATAAAATTCGGCCGCGGAAGCAAATATTTATTTAATTTTTTACAAAAATAAAGTCAGATTTTACCAATTCTTGATAAATAAGTTGTATATTGTAAGCTACATGGGCTGGATTCTAGAATACCTACCACACTTGAAATAGCAATTGTCTTGTTGCAATGTTTTCTTTTAGCTAAAATATGATGAAAAATCTTTAAATTCGGGCGCGAAAGTAAATATTTATATGATTTTCTACAAAAATAAAGTCAGTTTTTAGCTTTTCTTGATGAATACGTTGTATAATGTAAGCTACATGGGCTGGATTCTAGAATACCTATCACACTTGAAATAGCAATTTACTTGTTGCAATGTTTTCTTTTAGCTAAAATATGATGAAGAATTATAAAATTCGGGCGCAGAAGCAAATATTTATATGTTTTTTTACAAAAATAAGGTCAGATTTTACCTATTCTAGAAATGGATATTTTTGTTACAACATTTATATTCATACTTTAGGATCTATACTATGGATGGATTTAGGCATTGGACATGCAAAAGTGACCAAAACGTGGTACCAATCAGATAAGAAACATTCAATTTTCGGGTATCATTTTAATAAATACGTTGTATATTGTAAGCTACATGGGCTGGATTCTAGAATACCTACCACACTTAAAATAGCAAAATTCTTGTTGCAATGTTTTCTTTTAGCAAAAATATGTTGAAGAATTATAAAATTCGGGCGCAGTTGCAAATATTTATATGATTTTTTACAAAAATAAAGTCAGATTTTACCTATTCTTGAAGAATACGTTGTATATTGTAAGCTACATGGGCTGGATTCCAGAATATCTACCACACTTGAAATAGCAATATTCTTGTTGCAATGTTTACTTTTAGCTAAAATATGATGAAAAATTATAAAATTCGGGCGCGGAGGCAAATATTTATATTATTTTTTGCAAAAATAAAGTCAGTTTTTACTTATTCTTGATGAATACGTCGTATATTCTAGGGTACATGGTCTGGATTCTAGAATACCTACTACACTTGAAATAGCAATTTTCTTTTTGCAATGTTTTCTTTTAGCTAAAATATGTTGAAGAATTATAAAATTCGGTCGCGGAAGCAAATATTTATATAATTTTTTACAAAAATAAAGTCAGATTTTTTCCTATTCTTGATGAATACGTTGTATATTGTAAGCTACATGGGCTGGATTCTAGAATACCTACAGCACTTGAAATAGCTATTTTCTTGTTGCAATGTTTTCTTTTAGCTAAAATATGATGAAGAATTATAAAATTCGGGTGCGGATGAAAATATTTATATGATATTTTACAAAAATAAAGTCAGATTCTACCTATTCTTGATGAATACGTTGTATATTGTAAGCTACATGAACTGGATTCTAGAATACCTACCACACTTGAAATAGCAATTTTCTTGTTGCAATGTTTTTCTTTAGCTAAAATATGATAAAGAATTATAAAATTCGGGCGCGGAGGCAAATACTTATAAATTTTTTTACAGAAATTAAATCAGATTTTAACTATTCTTGATGAATACGTTGTATATTGTAAGCTACATGGTCTGGATTCTAGAATACCTACTACACTTGAGGTAGCAATTTTCTTGTTGCAATGTTTTCTTTTAGCTAAAATATGATGAAGAATTATTAAATTCGGTCACGGAAGGAAATATTTATATGTTTTTTTATACAAATAAAGTCAGATTTTACCTATTCTTGAAATGTATATTTTTGTTAAAACATTCACAATCATGCTTTAGGATCTATACTGCGGATGGTTTTAAGCATTGGACATGCAAAAGTGACCAAAACGTGGTACCGATCAGATAATAAACATTCAATATTCTGGTGTCATTTTAATGAATACGTTGTATATTTTAAGCTACTTGGGCTGGGTTCTAGAATACCTACCACACTTTAAATAGCAATTTTCTTGTTGCAATGTTTTCTTTTAGCTAAAATATGATGAAGTCGGGCGCGTAAGCAAATATTTATATGATTTTTTACAAAAATAATGTCAGATTTTACCTATTCTTGATGAATACGTTGTATATTGTAAGCTACATGGGCTGGATTCTAGAACACCTACCACACTTGAAATAGCAATTTTCTTGTTGCAATGTTTTCTTTTAGCTAAAATATGATGAAGTCGGGCGCGTAAGCAAATATTTATATGATTTTTTACAAAAATAATGTCAGATTTTACCTATTCTTGATGAATACGTTGTATATTGTAAGCTACATGGGCTGGATTCTAGAACACCTACCACACTTGAAATAGCAATTTTCTTGTTGCAATGTTTTCTTTTAGCTAAAATATGATGAAGAATTATAAAATTCGAGCGCGGAAGCAAATATTTATATGATTTATAACAAAAATAAAGTCAGATTTTACCTATTCTTGATGAATACGTTGTATATTGTAAGCTACATGGTCTGGATTCTAGAATACCTACTACACTTAAAGAAGCAAAATTCTTGTTGCAATGTTTTCTTTTAGCTAAAATATGTTAAAGAATTATAAAATTCGGGCGCGGAGGCAAATATTTATATTATTTTTTGCAAAAATAAAGTCAGTTTTACTTATTCTTGATGAATACGTCGTATATTCTAAGGTACATGGTCTGGATTCTAGAATACCTACTACACTTGAAATAGCAATTTTCTTTTTGCAATGTTTTCTTTTAGCTAAAATATGATGAAGAATTATAAAATTCGGTCGCGGAAGCAAATATTTATATAATTTTTTACAAAAATAAAGTCAGATTTTTTCTATTCTTGATGAATACGTTGTATATTGTAAGCTACATGGGCTGGATTCTAGAACACCTACCACACTTGAAATAGCAATTTTCTTGTTGCAATGTTTTCTTTTTGCTAAAATATGATGAAGAATTTTAAAATTCGGGCGCGGAATCAAATATTTATATTATTTTTACAAAAATAAAATCAGATTTTACCTATCCTTGATGAATACGTTGTATATTGTAAGCTACATGGTCTGGATTCTAGAATACCTACTACACTTGAGGTAGCAATTTTCTTGTTGCAATGTTTTCTTTTAGCTAAAATATGATGAAGAATAATTAAATTCGGTCACGGAAGCAAATATTTATATGATTTTTTACAAAAATAAAGTCAGATTTTACTTATTCTTGAAATGGATATTTTTGTTAAGACTTTCATATTCATGGTTTAGGACCTATACTATGGATGGTTTTAAGCATTGGACATGCAAAAGTGACTAAAACGTGGTACCAATCAAATAATAAACATTCAATTTTCGGGTGTCATTTTAATGAATACGTTGTATATAGTAAGCTACATATGCTGGATTCTAGAATACCTACCACACTTGAAATAGCAATTTTCTTGTTGCAATGTTTTCTTTTAGCTGAAATATGATAAAGAATTATAAAATTCGGGCGCGGAAGCAAATATTTATTTGAATTTTTACAAAAATAGTCAGATTTTACCTATTCTTGATGAATACGTTGTATATTGTAAGCTACCTGGGCTGGATTCTAGAATACCTACCACACTTAAAATAGCCATTTTTTTGTTTCAATGTTCTCTTTTAGCTAAAATATGATGAAGATTTATAAAATTCGGGCGTGGAAGCAAATATTTATATGATTTATAACAAAAATAAAGTCAGATTTTACATATTCTTAAAATGGATATTTTTGTTAAAACATTCATATTCAAGCTTTAGGATCTATACTATGGATAGTTTTAAGCATTGTACATGCAAAAGTGACTATAACGTGGTACCAATCAGATAATAAACATTTAATTTTCGGGTGTCTTTTTAATGAATAGGTTGTATATTGTAAGCTATATGGGCTGGATTCTAAAATACCTACCACACTTGAAATAGCAATTTTCTTGTTGCAATGTTTTCTTTTAGCTAAAATATGATGATTTATAAAATTCGGGCGCGAAAGCAAATATTTATATGATTTTTTACAAAATTTATATCAGATTTTACCTATTCTTGAAATGGATATATTTGTTAAAACATTTATATTCATGCTTTAGGATATATACTATAGATGGTTTTAAGCATTGGAAATGCAAAAGTGACCAAAACGTAGTACCAATCAGATAATAAACATTTAATTTTCGAGTGTCATTTTAATGAATACGTTGTATATTGTAAGCTACATGGGCTGGATTCTAAAATATCTACCAAACTTGAAATAGACATTTTCTTGTTTCAATGTTTTCTTTTAGCTAAAATATGATAAAGAATTATAAAATTCAGGCGCGGAAGCAAATATTTATTTGATTTTTTACAAAAATGGTCAGATTTTATCTTTTCTTGATGAATACGTTGTATATTTTAAGCTACATGGACTGGATTCTAGAATACCTACCACACTTGAAATAGCAATTTTCTTGTTGCAATGTTTTATTTTTGCTAAAATATGATGAAGAATTTTAAAATTCGGGCGCGGAAGCAAATACTGATTTGAATTTTTTTTACAAAAATAAAGTCAGATTTTATCTATTCTTAAAATGGATATTTTTGTTAAAACATTCATATTCATGGTTTAGGATCTATACTATGGATTGGTTTAAGCATTGAACATACAGAAGTGACCAAAACGTGGTACCAATCAGATAATTTTCGGTTGTCATTTTAATGAATACATTGTATGTTGTAAGCTACATGGGCTGGATTCTAAAATACCTACTACACTTGATATAGCAATTTTCTTGTTGCAATGTTTTCTTTTAGCTAAAATATGATAAAGAATTACAAAATTCGGGCGCGGAAGCAAATATATATATAAATATTTACAAAAATAAAGTCAGATTTTACCTATTCTTGATGAATACATTGTATATTGTAACCTACATGGGCTGGATTCTAAAATACCTACTACACTTGAAATAGCAATTTTCTTGTCGCAATGTTTTCTTTTAGCTAAAATATGATAAAGAATTACAAAATTTGGGCGCGGAAGCAAATATATATATATATATATATATATATATATATATATATATATATATATATATATATATAAATATTTACAAAAATAAAGTCAGATTTTAGCTATTCTTGATGAATACGTTGTATATTGTAAGCTACATGGGCTGGATTTTAGAATACCTACCACACTTGATATAGCTATTTTCTTGTTGCAATGTTTTCTTTTAGCTAATATATGATGAAGAATTATAAAATTCGGGCGCGGAAGCAAATACTTACATGATTTTTTACAAAAATAAAGTCAGTTTTTACCTTTTCTTGATGAATACTGTAATGTTCTATTTATTTAGGTGAAGTGTAAAATTGATTAAAAGATATATTTTATATTTATTTAACTATGTTTAATAAAAGAAATAAGAATTATAAAGAATAATGAAAAATAACTAACACTAAGAATTAACAAATATAAACACTAAATTAGAAGTAATTATTATTAATGAAGACTTAAACACTAAGATAATTTATTTAAACAATTAAAAGTACACAATATTTATTTCAACACTATTTATATCACTGTCTATATATTTATATCACCATTTGTTCACTACCCGTATCAACATAAGACTGTCCTCGCGATCTTTTGCTCGGGGTATTTATATTAAAACATATCATTCTAGAATATTCGCCAGTTCTCTGAAAATCAGAACAATGGGGAGCGGACGGACGTGTTCTGACCTGTTCGCTAGCAGCCGCCGCCCGCGCAGCGTCCCTGGGTTCGCTACATTGCCCCCTCTTTAAGACTGTTTCGTCCCGGAACAGTTCGTTATGACGAAATCTGCATGCATCACTCTTGGTGCATCTGGAAGTCTTGAAGAAATAACAGTCGACGGTCCGGTTGAGCTCTTTTTGGCAGGTAGAGTTGAAGCTGCAGACTAGAATTTCCACTCCGGTAAAGCGGAGGATTGTTTCTAACATGCTTCTAACAATCCTCCAATCCAAACAATCTAATCCACAGCCTATCTTCGGTACTGCCAGCTTCATGATGTCGTTTTTCTAAATATGGTCCTTCATATTGCAAAACGAGTCCCATAAACTGCGGTATGACGGCTTCTGATATGAGTATTGTTTGGTAACCAGGTAGTAAAGGTACCGCTTGTTTTCTACGTTATCATCCTTCAGTTGTAGCGTTTTTCCGACAGTTGGACGTTGGTTGGCCAGTTCTTGTACTCGTTCAAATTTTCTTTTAAAAACTGAAGCGATGCCGCGAGACATTTTAATATCTTTCGCTACACAATGTGCGAGGGAATACTCTGGGGACACGGTGAACAGATCTCGTTGTTCTTCTCGTGTCACGCCATACCGAGCCTTATAACCAGTAGAATGACTTTCCATGAAGTCTTCAAATGTAGGTTCCTCAGCTACAATCCGGCGTACCGTCGCTCCATGATGATCGTCAAAATTATCACCAGCAAAAGGGGCTAACCGATTGAAGTGGACTACTTTCAGCTTTCCATTAGGTGTTTTCCTAATTCTGTAGACCACATCATTTATTCTTTTTGCGATGTCGTAGGGACCTTCCCAATTCTTTTGCAGCTTCGGTGATAAGCCACGACGTCTTTGTGGATTGTAAAGCCACACCAAATTCCCAGGTTGATAACCACCTTTTTCAGCCTTGACATCGTACTGGTCTTTCATCCGATCGCTAGCACCTTGAATATTTGTACGGACTTGTTCATGGATGTCAATCATTCTTCTCCGTAAGTCCGTTACATAGTCCTCCCCGGCTAGATCTTCACCGGGTTTACTGCCAAATACCAGGTCGCATGGTAAGCGCAACTCCCGCCCGAATAAGATGTTTGCTGGTGTCTGCCCTGTTGTCTCATGCACGGATGAACGGTAAGCTAACAAGAACATATAAAGATGACGGTCCCAGTCCCGTTGATGGTTAGAGACTACCATTGACAAATACCGAATTATTGTTCTATTCATCCGTTCAACCATGCCATCAGACTGCGGGTGTAATGCAGTAGTTCTGGTTTTCTTTATTCCTAATATCTTGCAGATATTTTTGAACAGAGCAGACTCGAAATTCCTTCCTTGGTCGGAATGTATCTCTCGCGGTACTCCAAATCGGCAGATGCATTTTTTCACCAAAACATCAGCGACCGTTACGGCTTCCTGGTTGGGTAATGGGTAGGCCTCAACCCACTTAGTGAAGTAGTCCATTTACCATCACTATGTATTTATATCCCTTGTCAGTTTCTGGGAATGGTCCGGCCACGTCAATCGCAATGCGTTCAAAGGGACTTCCAACGTTATATTGGCGTATTGGAGCTCTTCTTTTCCTATGTGACCCGTTACTTCCCGCGCAGAGCACAAATTTCTTGCACCACTCTTTAACATCTTCTTTGCAATTTACCCAGTAAAATCGTTGGCGCACTCTCTCAAGGGTTTTATTCACTCCAAAATGTCCAGATCCGTCGTGGATCTCCTCCAATTCTTCCGATACTCTATTCCTAGGAATTATCAGCTGGGTCCTACTCACAGTACCTTCAGTATTCTCTATGACACGTTTCAGAAGGCCCTCTTCAACCACAATAGAGTCCCACTGCGCCCAGTAAGATTTTACACTTTGTGAGTGTCGTGCACCATCTTCCCAAACTGGTCTACTATCGCCACGTTTCCAATCCGGTATGATTTTCAAGTCCGAATCATTCTCTTGGTCCTTGCGAAGGTCTTCCGTTTGCCAACTATCATTCACTACTGTTGTTCTGGCGATGGTAGAGAGTTTTTCTTCTAGACGACTGCAATGCTTGCATTCTTCCTGGCAAGGTCTTCTTGATAATGCGGTAGCATTATGATGGCTTGTACCTGCTCGATGCTCAATAACGAAGTTATATTCTTGCAATCTTTCAATCCATCTAGCTGCCTGACCTTGAGGATTCTTAAATTGTAGCAGCCATTTGAGAGCAGCATGGTCAGTTCTTATAAGAAATCTTCTACCGTACAAATATTTGTAGAAGTGCTCCACGAATTTCACGATAGCCAAAAGTTCTTTTCTGGTGACTCAATAATTCCTCTCTGGTTTTGACAAGGTCTTACTAAAATAGGCAATAACCTTCTCTTGTCCGTCTTGTATCTGGGAAAGAACGCCACCAATTCCAACGTTGCTGGCATCTGTATCTAGAACGAATTCTCCTTCTGGTAAAGGATAACTTAGAACAGGTGCGCTTGTCAAGGAATATTTAAGTTGTTTGAACGCGGCTTGACAGTCCGTCTTCCAGATAAATCTTCCACCTTCTTCAGTAAGCCTTGTCAATGGCTTCGCTATGTTGGCAAATCCAGGTACATAACGACGGTAGTATGTATAGAGACCAAGGAAACTTCTCAATTCATGTTTATCTCTCGGTATTGGCCAGTCACTCACAGCCCTTATTTTCTCCGGGTCTACTGCAATACCCTTACCAGAAACTACGTGTACAAGATAATGAACTTCTTTTTGAAATAAGTGACACTTCTTTGGACTGAGTTTCAGGTTAGCCTTCCTCAATCTTTGGAAAACCTCCTCCAAGTTCTTCATGTGGTTCTCGAACGTTTTTCCTACCACAATAATATCGTCGAAGTAAACCAAACATGTTTTCTATGACAGTCCAGCCAACACGGTTTCCATAAGTCGTTCAAATGTTGCAGGGGCATTGCAGAGCTCAAATGGCATAACAGTAAATTGCCACAGACCGGTACCGATGGTAAAAGCTGTCTTTTCTTTGTCTTTTGGATCTAAATCCACTTGCCTGTATCCGCTCTTTAAATCAAGAGTAGAGAAAATCTTTGATTATGCCAATGTGTCCAGAGTATCGTCTATTCGGGGTAGCGGGTAGCTATCCTTCTTCGTCACGTTGTAAAGTTGACGATAATCAACGCAAAATCTTGTAGAGCAATCCTTCTTCTTCACTAGCACCACTGGTGAAGCCCATGGACTGTTTGAAGGTTCAATCATACCTTCCGTCCTCATATCCTGTATAATTTCTTCAGCTTCTTCCCGCTTCGCCAGTGGTAATCTTCTTGTTATTTGGCGGATGGGTCTTGCGTCTCCGATGTCTATTTTATGATGGACTACATTAGTTCGTCCTTTGTCCTTCTTGTCAAATTGGAACACATCTTAAAAGGTCCCAACTAAATTCTTAGCCTTGGTTTTCTGGTCGGCAGTCAAGTCCTGGAACGATGATGACAGCTCCTTGATTAGAATATCTGGAACTTCACAGGATGTGTCGTCTTTGGTCTTTACAGTTCGAATAATTGATGATACCGCTGAACATTCACCTACTACGGTCCCTTTTTTCAGTATAACAGGATAAAAATTTATGTTCATCACTCGAACTGGGATTTTCTTGTCGGTTTTGAGCAAGGCTTTTCCAATTACAACTCTAGTCCCAGTTTTGGCATCATCGTTTTTTGGCTGGAGCATAACAATGTTTCCCTCACAGAAGCTACCCTCTAGCTGTGCTTCCACGATTGATTCATTTTGTTCTGGGAGGGTTACATCTTCCGTTATTAATACTCGCATGGCATTGTCGTCTCGTGGATTTAATACCAGTTCTTCATCATTGACCATCATCACTCCATTCTTCAGGTCAAGTTTAAATCCATGCTTTTTCATAATGTCCATACCGAGAATGAATTCATCTTCTACATCAGCTACCAGCACACGATGTTTAATGCACTTCTTTCCAACAGTGATGCTCAAATCTATTTCTCCAGATGCGGTAGCTTGTTCTCCGGTGGCTATGCGTATCTGCCACTTTCTTGGAAGTAGATGTGTTCTGCACAGTTTTCTTGCTAAGTCGGGTCTGATTATTGTGTTTGTCGCACCCGTATCCAGCAACATTTTAAGCGGCCTGCTGTCGATAGAGCCGTCTACATAGACGCTATTAGCTTGATGATGTAGGGATGCGACATAACTAATGGATTCTAGGGCTACTGGATTACGGGTCGACGATTGCCCCTTCGCATCAACCCGACTTAGTTTCCCGACTCCTTTTCATCTTTTCTTGGTTCTGCTTTCTTCTATTGTTTTCTGCAGAGCCTTTGCGGGTGACCTAATTCACCGCAATTCCAACAGCGGAGTTTCTTTCTTTCAGCAGCATTAATTTCAGACGTAATTCGTCTTATCTTGTCTTCTAGATCTTCGGTGTTTTTTGACCTCTCAGCATCGATATTTCGCACTCGCGCTTGATTACGTGAAGCTTGTTTCGCAGCTTCATGCTCTAAGGCATATGAAAGTGCATCAACCATTTCATTGTCTCGGACCCCATAGATAAATGCTTGTGTGGCTAGACATTCCAGAACACTGTCAGGAGCTGTGGGATGCGCGAGACGAACTAAACGAGCTATATCAGCTTCGAATTCTTGAAGGTTTTCTTTAGAACTCTGATATCGGTTCCTCAGTTGTTTCTGGTACACTTGCTCCAGGTGCGCATTGCCATATCGCATATCCAATCTCTTAACAAGTTGTTCGTAATCTTCTTGTTCATCTTCTTTTAGCGTTTGTAGAATATCGATGGCTTCTCCACGTACCGAAACTGTCAGCGCAGTAGCTTTTTCTTTGGAAGTCCAGCCATTTGCTTTGGCAGCGGCTTCAAATAGTTTTACATAATTCGGCCACGATGTCTTGCCGTCAAATTCTGGTGTTTTTATATGCAATCTAGAACTATTTTCTTTTTCTGGTTTCTTTTCCTGAATTTCATCCATCTTAGCTACATCAGGATTTGAAACCGCGGGTGACATTTTTCTGTAATTCTGCAAACCTCATGTCATATTCATCTTTCAAATTTTCCAATTTATCTTCTAAATTTTTAGAACGTTCTATTAGTTTCTCTTCCCATATTCTAGAACTTTCTGCTAATTTTTGTTCTACATTTTCTATCAGTTCTGTTTTCAATGCTCTAGAAATTTCCTCAGATTTTCTAGAACTTTCTTTGAATTTTTGTTGTAATTTCTGTTCGAAAGTTCACCAGCTTCTATTAGAGTTTGCCGTAGACGATGTTGTAGAACAGACTTGTTTCCCGATGTCTCCAACTCTCGTTCTTCCAGCTCCCTCTTGAGATCGCCCACTTTTAATTCGCTTAATTTTTCCTGTTTAGTAGCCATTTTATTAATTTTAATTTACACTTCACAATTTTTTTAACCCTCGCACCTGACACCAATGGTAAAGTTTTATTTATTTAGGTGAAGTGTAAAATTGATTAAAAGACAAATATTTATATAACTATGTTTAATAAAATAAATAAGAATTATAAGGAATAATGAAAAAAAACTAACACTAAGATTTAACAAATATAATCACTAAATTAGAAGTAATTATTATTAATGAAGACTAAAACACTAAGATAATTTATTTAAACAATTAGAACTACGCAATATTTATTTCAACACTATTTATATCACTGTCTATAAATTTATCACCATCTGTTCACTACCCGTATCAACATAAGACTGTCCTCGCGATCTTTTGCTTGGGGTATTTATATTAAAACACATCATTCTAGAATATTCGCCAGTTCTCTGAAAATCAGAACAATGGGGAGCGGACAAACGTGTTCTGACCTGTTCCATAGCGGCCGCTGCCCGCGCCGCAACCCTGGGTTCGCTACAATACGTTGTATATTGTAAGCTACATGGGCTGGATTCTAGAATAAATACTACACTTGAAATAGCATTTTCTTGTTGCATTGTTTTCTTTTAGCTAAAATATGATGAAGACTTATAAAATTCGGGCGCGGAAGCAAATATTTATATGATTTTTTACAAAAATTAAGTCAGATTTTACATATTCTTGATGAATACGTTGTATATTGTAAGCTACATGGGCAGAATTCTAGAATACCTACCACTATTGAAATAGCAATTTTCTTGTTACAATGGTTTCTTTTAGCTAAAATATGATGAAGAATTATAAAATTCGGGGGCGAAAGCAAATATTTATATGATTTTTTCCAAAAAAAATTCAGATTTTACCTATTTTTGAAATGGATATTATTGTTAAAACATTCATATTTATGCATTAGGATCTATACTATGGATAATTTTAGCATTGGACATGCAAAAGTGACCAAAACGTGGTGCCAACCAGATAAAAAACATTCAATTTTCGGGTGTCATTTTAATGAATACGTTGTATATTGTAAGCTACATGGGCTGGATTCTAGAATACCCACCACACTTGAAATAGCAATTTTCTTGTTGCAATGTTTTCTTTTTGCTAAAATATGATTAAAAATTATAAAATTCGGGCGCGGAAGCAAATATTTATAAGATTTTTTACAAAATTAAAGTCAGATTTTATCTATTCTTGAAATGGATATTTTTGTTAAAACATTCATATTCATGCTTTAGGATCTATACTATAGATTGGTTTAAGCATTGAACATGCAAAAGTAACCAAAACGTGGTACCAATAAGATAATAAACATTCAATTTTCGGGTGTCATTTTAATGAATACGTTTTATATTATAAGCTACATGGGCTGGATTCCAAAATACCTACTACACTTGAAATAGCAATTTTCTTGTTGCAATGTTTACTTTTAACTAAAATATGATAAGGAATTACAAAATTCGGGCGCGGAAGCAAATATTTATATGATTTTTTACAAAAATTAAGTGAGATTTTACCTATTCTTGATAAATACGTTGTATATTGTAAGCTACATTGGCTGGTTTCTAGAATACCTACCACACTTGAAATAGCAATTTTCTTGTTGCAATGTTTTCTTTTAGCTAATATATGATGAAGAATTTTAAAATTCGGGCGCCAAAGCAAATACATATATGATTTTTTACAAAAATAAAGTCAGATTTTACATATTCTTGAAATGGATATTTTTGTTACAACATTGATATTCATGCTTTAGGATCTATAGTGTAAATGGTTTTAAGCAATAAACATGCAAAAGTGACCAAAACGTGGTACCAATCAGATAATACACATTCAATTTTCGGGTGTCATTTTAATAAATTCGTTGTATATTGTAAGCTACATGGGCTGGATTCTAGAATACCTACTACACTTGAAATAGCAATGTTCTTGTTGCAATGTTTTTTTAGCTAAAATATGATAAAGAATTATAAAATTCGGGCGCGGAAGCCTATATGTTTACATGATTTTTTACAAAAATAAAGTCAGGTTTTACCTTTTCTTGATGAATACGTTGTATATTTTTAACTACATGGGCTGGATTCTAGAATACCTACCACATTAGAAATAGCAATTTTCTTGTTGCAATGTTTTCTTTTAACTTAAATATGATAAAGACTTATAAAATTCGGGCGCGGAAGCAAATATTTATATGATTTTTTACAAAAATAATGTAAGGTTTTACTTATTCTTGAAATGGATATGTTGTTAAAACAATCGTATTCATGCTTTAGGATCTATACTATGGAAGGTTTCAAGCATTGGACATGCAAAAAGGAACATAACGTGGTACCAATCAGATAATACACATTTAATTTTCGGGTGTCATTTTAATGAATACGTCGTATATTGTAAGCTACATGGGCTGGAATCTAGAATACCTACCACACTTGAAATAGCAATTTTCTTGCTGCAATGTTTTCTTTTAGCTAAAATATGATAAAGAATTATAAAATTCGGTCACGGAAGCAAATAATTATATGATTTTTTACAAAAATTAAGTCCGATATTACCTTTTCTTAAAATGGATATATTTGTTAAAACATTCATATTCATGCTTTAGGATCTATACTTTAGGTAATTTTAGCATTGGACATGCAAAAGTGACCAAAATATGGCACCAATCAGATAATAAACTTTTAATTTTTGGGTGTCATTTTAATGAATAGGTTGTATATCGTAAGCTATATGGACTGGATTCTAGAATACCTACCTCACTTGAAGTAGCAATTTTCTTTTTGCAATGTTTTCTTTTAGGTAAAATATGATGAACAATTATAAAATTCGGGCGCGGAAGCAAATATTTATATGATTTTTTACATAAATAAATTCTGATTTTACCTATTATTGAAATAAATATTTTTGTTAAAACATTCATATTCATGCTTTATGATCTACACTTTGGGTAATTTTAGCATTGAACATGCAAAAGTGACCAAAACGTGGTACCAATCAGATAATAAAAATTTAATTTTCAGGTGTCATTTTAATGAATAGATTGTATATTGTAAGCTACTTTGGCTGGATTCTAGAATACCTACCTCACTTGAAGTAGCAATTTTCTTTTTGCAATGTTTTCTTTTATGTAAAATATGATGAACAATTATAAAATTCGGGAGCGGAAGCAAATACTTATATGATTTTTTACAAAAATAAAGTCAGATTTACCTATTCTTGATGTATACGTTGTATAAAGTAAGCTACATGGGCAGGATTCTAGAATACCTACCACACTTAAAATAGCAGTTTTCTTGTTGCAATGTTTTCTTTTAGCTAAATATGATAAAGAATTATAAAATTTGGGGGCGAAAGCAAATATTTATATGATTTTTTACAAAAAAAAGTCAGATTTTACCTATTCTTGAAATGGATTTTTTTGTTAAAACATTCATATTTATGCTTTAGGATCTATACTATGGATAATTTTAGCATTGGACATGCAAAAGTGACAAAAACGTGGTGCCAACCTGATAAAAAACATTCAATTTTTGGGTGTCATACGTTGTATATTGTAAGCTACATGGGCTGGATTCTAGAATACCTACTACACTTGAAATAACAATTTTCTTGTAGCAATGTTTTGTTTTAGCTAAAATATGATGAAAAATTATAAAATTCGGGCGCGGAAGCAAATATGTATATGATTTTTTTACAAAAATAAAGTCAGATTTTACCTACTCTTGATGAATACGTTGTATATTGTAAGCTACATGGGCTCGATTTTAGAATACCTACCACACTTGAAATAAAAACTTTCTTGTTGCAATGTTTTCTTTTAGCTAAATTATGATATAGTATTATAAATTTCGGGCTAGAATACCTACTACACTTGACGTAGCCATTTTCTTGTTTCATTTTTTTTTTAACTAAAATATGATGAAAAATTATAAAGTTCGTACGTAAAAGCAAATATTTATATGATTTTTTACAAAAATAAAGTCAGATTTTACCTTTGTTTGATGAATACTTTGTATATTGTAAGCTACATGAGCTGGATTCTAGAATACCTACTACACTTGAAATAGCAATTTTCTTGTTGCAATGTTTTCTTTTAGCTAAAATATGATGAAAAATTATAAAATTCGGGCGCGCAAGCAAATATTTATATGATTTTTCACAAAAATTAAGTCAGATATTACCTAATCTTGATGAATACTTTGTATATTGTAAGCTACATAGGCTGGATTTTAGAACACCTACCACACTTGCAATATCAAATTTCTTGTTGCAATGTTTTCTTTTATCTAAATTATGATGAAGAATTAAAAAATTCGGGCGCGGCAATAAATACTTATATGATTTTTTATAAAAATAAAGTCAGATTTTACCTATTCTTGATGAATACGTTGTATATTGTAAGCTACATAGGCTGGATTCTAGTATACCTACCACACTTGAAATAGCAATTTTCTTGTTGGAATGTTTTCTTTTAGCTAAAATATGATAAAGAATTATAAAATTCGTGCGCGGAAGCAAAGATTTATATGATTTTTTACAAAAATAAAGTCAGATTTTACCTATTCTTGAAATGGATATTTTTGTGAAAACATTCATATTCATGCTTTAGGATCTATACTATGGATAAATTTAGCATTGGACATGCAAAAGTTACCAAAACTTGGTACCAAACAGATAATAAACATTCAATTTTCGGGTGTCATTTAAATGAATACGTTGGATTTTGTAAGCTACATGGGCTGCATTCTAGAATACCTACCACACTTGAAATAGGAATTTTCTTGTTGCAATGTTTTCTTTTAGCTAAATTCTGATGAAGAACTATAAAATTCGGGCGCGGAAGTTAATATTTATATAATTTTTTACAAAAATATAGTCAGATTTTCCTATTCTTGAAATGGATATTTTTGTTAAAACATTCATATTTATGCTTTAGGATCTATACCATGGATGGTTTTAAGCATTGGACATGCAAAAGTGACCAAACGTGGTAACAATCACAAAATAAACATTAAATTTTCGAGTGTCATTTTAATGAATACGTTGTATTTTGTAAGCTACATGTTCTGCATTCTAGAATACCTACCACAGTTGAAATAGCAATTTTCTTGTTGCAATGTTTTCGTTTAGCTAAAATATGATAAAGAATTATAAAATTTATGCGCGGAAGGAAACATTTATATGATTTTTTGCTAAAAGAAAGTCATATTTTACCTAATCTTGAAATGGATAATTTTGTTAAAACATTTATATTCATGCATTAAGTTCTATACTATGTATTATTTTAGCATTGGACATGCAAAAGTGACCAAAACATGGTACCAATCAGATAATAAACATTAAATTTTCAGGTGTCATTTTAATGAATACGTTGTATATTTTAAGCTACATGGGCTGGATTCTAGAACCAAACTTGAAATAGCAACTTTCTTGTTGCAATGTTTTCTTTTAGCTGTAATATGATGAAGAATTATAAAATTCGGCCGCGGAAGCAAATATATATATGGTTTTTTAGTGGTAGGTATTCATCAAGAAAAGCTGAATTTACAAAAATAATGTCAGATTTTATCTCTTCTTGAAATTGATATTTTTCTTAAAACATTCATATTCATGCTTTAGGATCAATACTATGGATAATTTTACCATTAGACATGCAAAAGTGACCAAAACGTGGTACCAATCAGATAATACACATTAAATTTTTGGGAATACTTTGTATATTGTAAGCTACATGGGCTGAAATCTAAAATACCTACTACACTTGAAATAGCAGTTTTCTTGTTGCAATTTTTTCTTTTAGCTAAAATATGAAGAAGAATTATAAAATTCGGGCGCGGAAAAATATATATTTATATGATTTTTTACAAAAATAAAGTCAGATTTTACCTATTCTTGATGAATACGTTGTATATTGTGAGCTACATGTGCTGGATTCTAGAATACCTACCACACTTGAAATAGCAATTTTCTTGTTGCAATGTTTTTTTTTAGCTAAAATGTTATGAAGAATTTTAAAATTCGGGCGCGGAAGCAAATATTTATATGATTTTTTACAAAAATAATAGCAGATTTTACCTATTTTTGATTAATACGTTTTATATTTATTTATTTATTTATTATCATTCCAACAGGGCAAAAGTCCCAATAACAGGATAATCTTAAACAAAATACAAACATACAAATAAATGCAAAGCAAAGAAATTAGAACAAATAGACATATTGCAAAAATTCATTGTAGAGAGAGATGGTTACACTAGATCGTTGTTACGACATGACATATAGAAAAATATCAAAGCTCTCTTAAACACACTGTAAGAGTCATTGAAAACATCAATGTTACATGGAAGAGAGTTAAACACAGTGCACATTTGTCTGACCGGCGACTTCCCTTCGTAGTTTGTCCTCATTTTATTACAATGAAAAGTAAATTTGCTTCTGGAAGTGATACGCGGAACAGAAAGAGGTAAGAGTGCAAGAATGCAACTATCAAACAGTATATTGTTTAATACTTTATAAAGAAATAGGCAAGAGTTGATTCTGCTAAGAGTAAACAAAGAAAACATATCAAATTCCAAAAGCAAATTATTATAATCAATATCAAAACTGGGATACTCATTGTATTTCTTGTAATAGCAATATTTGATGAAGCGCTTTTGGACAGTTTTAATAAGGTGAATATATCTGCTATATATTGGATTCCAAACTTGACAACAGTATTCCAGTTTAGACCTGACTAAGGCACAATATAAACTTTTTAAAGTTGACAAACTACGAAATGGCTTACACGTACGAATAATAAATCCTAGCATCTGAAAAGATGACTTAGTAATGTATTCAATATGAATGTTAAATGTCAATTTATCATCAAATATTACTTCAAGGTCTTTATATTGATGAACACGTTCCAGATGGATATTCTCCATGGCGTAGGAGTAAATGTAGACAGATTTTTTTACAAGATAACACATAATTTTACATTTACTGTAATTGAAAAATTGTTTAGAGTTCTGAGACCAAGTTAAAAGTCTTTCTATGTCATATTGAAAGAGTTTACAGTCATCTAGAGACTTTATAGTTTTATATACTTTCAAATCAACAGCATAGATCAACACCTCAGAATTCTTAACTACATCAGTAATGTCATTCATAAATAAAATAAACAACAAAGGTCCCAAGTTCGACCCATGGGGAACACCCGAAGTGGCAATAAATGGAGCAGACTTGATCTTACTAATCCGAACTGATATTTCGCGATTTACTAAATAGGAATAAATAAATGAAAGTAGGTCAGGAGAAAAATTAATATTAGTATTTAGTGTTACACAGGGGGGATAGTTAGCTGAACAAATGATGCGATGATGATTTACCTTGTTGATGATTTACTTATGACTTACGATGATTCTTTACATAACAGGAACATAACACACTGATGAGGGCACGGGAGCACATGTTCACTTTCATTTTATTTAAACTTTATTTTATTTACATTATTAATATAAAACAAAACTTAACTAATTTAATTTACATTTAAACAAAATAAACCACACAGACTACATTGTGACTGCGTCTGATCATCAGCTAACCCTCACTACGACTGACTACAAATTTTTGTTGAGAAGTAAATTTACCCTCTCAACTTCTTATCTAAATATGAATGTTTGTCTGTGAAATGTGATCTTTTCGGCATATGGCCCCATAATTTCTAATTTTTATTACCAAAAATGTCAATGTCTATGCCGATAAAAGAATCACAGTTCACAGAAGAAATGCAGTCTACAAAACAAGATGGAAACCAGGGCCGTATTTTCCATCTTGTTACATTATCCTCCCCTTAAGACATAAATATATCGTTTGACCACGATATATTTATTCCCAAGAGGAGACTGCATTTCCTAAACATACCTGAATTTGAACCTAAGGTAAACGTAAGACCTAATACTAAGATAAACATAGAACATACAAACACATAAAACAATCACAAATACATACATAGGTAATTAAACACACTACAAAACATAAAACATTTCACAAATTAGAATACTTGAAAACAATATGAAAATTGAACAAATACATGAGACAACACAATGTCAAATTCAAATAACACATAAAAATAATGGACATAAACAATATAAATAGATACACATACGCAGCAAAAATTCAAAATTTTAAATTGAATTTTTCTAACTAAAGAATTGGGATTTCTTTTTATTTTTACTAATTAATAAAAAGCAACAAAAACTCTCAACATAATAAAACTCAAGTACTAAATCATACCACTAAGGCACATAATAAACCGTAGAACATAAAACATAAATTGTTATTAAACCATTGCACTTGAGACAAAATACTAACTATAAAAAACATCCTAATAACAACTCAATACAATACCATTATTCCAATTTTCAACATTGGTTTTTAATCAAATTACAAAGAGGGCTTATCTTTTTTTTCTTAATTCCAAAATATTCATATAAATAATACCAAAAATCTTAACTAACATGCTTCTTATCTTATCTAAATAATTCCATATACTAAACACTATCACTTAATCGGGGCATATCAATGTCAACTGAAAACATTGGGGTAGGTCATTACACACAGGGGCGGGGGTTCTTCGTTCCACAGCGGTCTCTGTCCGGGAACAAAAAATTGTTTGGGTGCGGAATATTGTTTTTTCACTACACTAAACACAGGGCCAGTCTCACCAAAATTTGGATGCACTATTTTTGCTTCTTCATCCTCCATGAAGATGCTGCCCTGGTCTTCGTGAAAATCGTCGCCTTTTTCCTGGCTCGTATCCGTGTCTTTTGCCTTGTCGTTTTCTTGATCCGTGTGATCCTAGTGTTTATGGACATACTGGTGATCTTTTGTCGTCATCCTTTCCCTGCTAATCGGAACTTCTACTATCAGCTCCACCACCTGGTCTTCTGTCGAAGTTATTTTCTCGGCCGTCTCTTCCGACAGTTGATTTTCCTGTACTTTCGGCACCTGTATGCCTCCATCTATATATTTTGTGGCTTCTGTTGCCACATTATCCTTCGGACGTGGTATACCAACCACCTCCGGACGCACCTCTGCTGCCAGCAGCGCCTAAAATTCAGCCGCGCTGATCTTTGCCACTGGCAACGCCTGGGTTTCGTACTCACGTGCCTGGACGGGACCGTGACCGTAGGAAACCCGAGGCAACACTAATTGCGTCTGAGATTGTTGATAAACCACCTGATGTCCGTAACTAAACTGGTAATAATTGTGAGGCATACAGACCGGATACAATCATGGTGGATACTGATGCGTCGCCATTATCGCCGGCGTCGTGGTCGGAAACGGGAACATCCTCCCTAGATGTCACAAATTCACTGATTTATCTTCTTACTCATGTTAAGCGTATGTTCTTTTCGGATCGTCATTGGGTATTTTAAATTAATTTTTTAAATTAATTTACCCTCAGATCCTACCGGCTGCGCCAATGTAACACGGGGTGGATAGTTAGCTGAACAAATGATGCGATGATGATTTACCTTGTTGATGATTTACTTATGACTTACGATGATTCTTTACATAACAGAAACATAACACACTGATGGGGGCACGGGAGTACATGTTCACTTTCATTTTACTAAAACTATATTTTATTTACATTATTTATATAAAACAAAGCTTAACTAATTTAATTTACATTTAAACAAAATAAACCACACAGACTACATTATGACTGCGTCTGATCATCAGCTAACCCTCATTACGACTGACTACAAATTTTTGTTGAAAGGCAAATCTACCCTCTCAACTTTTTATTTAAATATGAATGTTGGTCTGTGAAATGTGATCTTTTCGGCATATGGTTCTATAATTTCTAATTTTTATTACCAAAAATGTCAACGTCTATGCCGATAAAAGAATCACAGTTCACAGAAAAAATGCAGTCTACAAAACAAGATGGAACCCAGGGCCGTATTTTCCATCTTGTTACTATGACCGTATAAATAACATCTACTTGTGAATTATCATGTAGTGGGTTAAGAGTATATTCAGTGAAATTTATAAGATTGGTAGCTGTTGATTTGCCATTCACGAATCCATGCTGTTGAGAAGTTATGAGATGTTTGACATTACTATAAATATGTTTTTGGATAATAGATTCAAACAATTTGGAAATATTAGAAAGAATAGTATTAGGTCGGTAGTTGGAGATCAGATATAACACCGGATTTAAAAATTGGACATATAGAAGAGGATTTAAGAACAGAAGGGAAAATATTATTTTTTAAAGAAAGATGAAATAGATATTTTAGAGGCTCAAGGAAAATATGACTACATGCTTTAATGATGTAAGATGGAATATTATCTGGACCTGGATTTCTGGATAACTTCAGGTGTTTTGTTGCAGAAGTGATATCATCATCAGTGATGTAGAAAAATAGTCTGCAAAGCTCTGTACTATCTCAGTAGTATTGGTGTAATTTTGATTGTTTAAGTGCATAGTGCCAGGGATGTGAGAGGAACTTTTTTTGTTACCAACGTACGACCAGAATTTTTTGGATCAGATCTCAAGGTATTATCTATATTATTTAAATAATGTCTATGTGCATTTTTAATTTCTTATTTGATAACAGAACGTAGACGGCTGAATTCCGAAAGATAGTGAGGAGTTTTATAAATTTTAAATAATTTATGATATCTGTTCTTACATTTAATTAATTTTATAATGTTGGCATTAAACCAAGGTGGATATTTAGATGGACGACTAATACTGATAGGAATACATTGATCAAAGATATTATAAATTATATCATAAAATTTAGCAAAGGCAGCATCGACATCATCATACTCTTTCAATGTGTCCCAATTTACATCAGAAAGCATATCATAAAGAAGCACTGGTGTAAGAGGAAGAGTTTGGTATGTTAGTAAAGGAATCATGATTCAAGAATATTAAGAGATTAGGATGGTGAGAATCTTCTTCAATAATTGGATCAATATTCTCAACAAGAGAACAAGACAGATTAGAAATAGCAACATCAAGCAGTCTACCATGTGAGTTAATTATATGATTAAATTGTGTAGCATTTATAAACGAAGTAAAATTTTCAAAATTATTAGTAAAGTTATCAGTACCAAGGCCTTGATAAATATTGATCAGATTCGGAATATTGAAATCAGCTAATATTAAAAAATTAGAGTCATATGTTGATATAAAGGATTCAAGAGCTTCAAAAATATAATTTTGTTGAATAAGGGAAATAGGTGGAGGAAGGTAAATGACAATAATATAAACAAAAGTAGTAGGCGTTAGAAATAGTTTAGTGCAAACATTATCAGCAAGAGAGGAAGGATGTAATGTAATAATAATAGGAATGGATTTAAATTTAAGATTGTTGACAGCACATAAGACTCCACCACCGCGGGATTTGCCACTCCTGAGTGGATCCCTGTCACATCTGTAGACATCATAATGAGGTAAAAATAATTCGGAAGTGTACATACTGTTGTTGAGCCATGTTTCAGTTAAACAAACAATGTCCATATCACAGGAAGCAAGATTATTATAGAATGTACTTATTTTAGTACTCAGACCTCTAACATTTTCATAATAAAGATGAGTAACTGACATTTAACTGTGTGACAAGTGAAAACAAAGCAAAAATTTTGAAAACTCATAGAAAAGAACGTAGAGAAAGAGATAAAAATATATAAATAATATTAACAATAATAAACAAATGTGCAAGGTGGTAACTTGAATAAAGTTAACAATGGTATCATATTTGATAACAATGGAAATTATGTAACAAGCAAAAATATAATTTATATTGTTTAGAAAACACAAAAAATAGTATAATAATGTAAGCAGGTATGAATATATATAAAAAAAACTGAAATACTTGAAATGAATGTAAAATACAAAATAAACAATTACTGAAGACGGGCCTGTAGTCAACATCAGTTGTGCGCGCAAAGCAAAAGTAGAAGACAGAGCAAGTTGAGAATTGTTTATATTAAACTCAGAGTTCATTAAACTGCTTTATGGTAGATATTTTGTGAAGCCGATTTGCACTTTTTACATGGATAACTCCATCACTGGTCCATGTATTGCGAAGACCAATCTTATTTTTAGATGCATTTAAAATATCTACACTAACACGAATTAAGTCCTTACGCATCACTATTCCCGTACCCTTAAGTTTTGATTTATTTTTATAAACAGTTGCACGAACATTATAGCGGGTAAACTTAATATTAATGGGTCGGCACTTATCTGCAACATGGCGTCCAAGTCTATGGCAGCGGTCAATGGCAGTTGAATTGACAGGGACGCCCAGCTTCTCCTGGCAAACCTTCTGGACGACGTCATCTACACACTCGTTCTTGCTCTCTGGCACTCAAAATACACGCATACAGTTACGTCTACTGTATTGATGAAGACGGTTAACCTCGTCGCTAAGAGATTCAATATCAGCGTCCTTTGCTTTTAGTTGTTGTTGTAGAAAAGCAAGCTGATTAGTTAAGGCTTTAATGTTTTTTTTCATCTCGCACACAATTTTGTCTGTCGCATCTTTCACTATATTAGTGATCTCCTCTTTTGTAGTCTAGTGGTCATGTTAAAAATTATAACACAGTAAACGACGATTTAAAAAGTAAATATCAAGAGAGATTCGCACGCACTACAACACATCTACTCAGTACTACAGATCATAACAATATTTTAAACTACATGGGCTGGATTCTAGAATACCAACCACACGTGATATAGCAATTTTCTTGTTGCAATGTTTTCTTTTAGCTAAAATATGATGAAGAATTATAAAATTCGGGCGCGGAAGAAAATATTTATATGATTTTTTACAAAAATAATATCAAATTTTACCTATTCTTGAAATGGATATTTTTGTTAAAACATTCATATTCAAGCTTTAGGATCTATACTATGGATAATTTTAGCATTAGACATGTAAAAGTGACCAAAACGTTCAATTTTCAGGAGTCATTTTAATGAATACGTTGTATATTATAAGCTACATGGGCTGGATTCTAGACTACCTACCACACTTGAAATAGCAATTTTCTTGTAGCAACGTTTTCTTTTAGCTAAAATATGATGAAGAATTATGAAATTCGGGCGCAAAAGCAAATATTGATATGCTCTTTTACAAAAATAAAGTCAGATTTTACCTATTCTTGATGAATACGTTGTATATTGTAAGCTACATAAGCTGGATTCTTGAATACCTACCACACTTGAAATAGCAATTTTCTTGTTGCAATGTTTTCTTTTAACTAAAATATGATGAAGAATTATAAAATTCGGCCGCGGAAGCAAATATTTATTTAATTTTTTACAAAAATAAAGTCAGATTTTACCAATTCTTGATAAATAAGTTGTATATTGTAAGCTACATGGGCTGGATTCTAGAATACCTACCACACTTGAAATAGCAATTGTCTTGTTGCAATGTTTTCTTTTAGCTAAAATATGATGAAAAATCTTTAAATTCGGGCGCGAAAGTAAATATTTATATGATTTTCTACAAAAATAAAGTCAGTTTTTAGCTTTTCTTGATGAATACGTTGTATAATGTAAGCTACATGGGCTGGATTCTAGAATACCTATCACACTTGAAATAGCAATTTACTTGTTGCAATGTTTTCTTTTAGCTAAAATATGATGAAGAATTATAAAATTCGGGCGCAGAAGCAAATATTTATATGTTTTTTTACAAAAATAAGGTCAGATTTTACCTATTCTAGAAATGGATATTTTTGTTACAACATTTATATTCATACTTTAGGATCCATACCATGGATGGATTTAGGCATTGGACATGCAAAAGTGACCAAAACGTGGTACCAATCAGATAAGAAACATTCAATTTTCGGGTATCATTTTAATAAATACGTTGTATATTGTAAGCTACATGGGCTGGATTCTAGAATACCTACCACACTTAAAATAGCAAAATTCTTGTTGCAATGTTTTCTTTTAGCAAAAATATGTTGAAGAATTATAAAATTCGGGCGCAGTTGCAAATATTTATATGATTTTTTACAAAAATAAAGTCAGATTTTACCTATTCTTGAAGAATACGTTGTATATTGTAAGCTACATGGGCTGGATTCCAGAATATCTACCACACTTGAAATAGCAATATTCTTGTTGCAATGTTTACTTTTAGCTAAAATATGATGAAGAATTATAAAATTCGAGCGCGGAAGCAAATATTTAAATGATTTATAACAAAAATAAAGTCAGATTTTACGTATTCTTGATGAATACGTTGTATATTGTAAGCTACATGGTCTGGATTCTAGAATACCTACTACACTTAAAGAAGCAAAATTCTTGTTGCAATGTTTTCTTTTAGCTAAAATATGTTAAAGAATTATAAAATTCGGGCGCGGAGGCAAATATTTATATTATTTTTTGCAAAAATAAAGTCAGTTTTTACTTATTCTTGATGAATACGTCGTATATTCTAGGGTACATGGTCTGGATTCTAGAATACCTACTACACTTGAAATAGCAATTTTCTTTTTGCAATGTTTTCTTTTAGCTAAAATATGATGAAGAATTATAAAATTCGGTCGCGGAAGCAAATATTTATATAATTTTTTACAAAAATAAAGTCAGATTTTTTCCTATTCTTGATGAATACGTTGTATATTGTAAGCTACATGGGCTGGATTCTAGAATACCTACAGCACTTGAAATAGCTATTTTCTTGTTGCAATGTTTTCTTTTAGCTAAAATATGATGAAGAATTATAAAATTCGGGTGCGGATGAAAATATTTATATGATATTTTACAAAAATAAAGTCAGATTCTACCTATTCTTGATGAATACGTTGTATATTGTAAGCTACATGAACTGGATTCTAGAATACCTACCACACTTGAAATAGCAATTTTCTTGTTGCAATGTTTTTCTTTAGCTAAAATATGATAAAGAATTATAAAATTCGGGCGCGGAGGCAAATACTTATAAATTTTTTTACAGAAATTAAATCAGATTTTAACTATTCTTGATGAATACGTTGTATATTGTAAGCTACATGGTCTGGATTCTAGAATACCTACTACACTTGAGGTAGCAATTTTCTTGTTGCAATGTTTTCTTTTAGCTAAAATATGATGAAGAATTATTAAATTCGGTCACGGAAGGAAATATTTATATGTTTTTTTATACAAATAAAGTCAGATTTTACCTATTCTTGAAATGTATATTTTTGTTAAAACATTCACAATCATGCTTTAGGATCTATACTGCGGATGGTTTTAAGCATTGGACATGCAAAAGTGACCAAAACGTGGTACCGATCAGATAATAAACATTCAATATTCTGGTGTCATTTTAATGAATACGTTGTATATTTTAAGCTACTTGGGCTGGGTTCTAGAATAACTACCACACTTTAAATAGCAATTTTCTTGTTGCAATGTTTTCTTTTAGCTAAAATATGATAAAGTCGGGCGCGTAAGCAAATATTTATATGATTTTTTACAAAAATAATGTCAGATTTTACCTATTCTTGATGAATACGTTGTATATTGTAAGCTACATGGGCTGGATTCTAGAACACCTACCACACTTGAAATAGCAATTTTCTTGTTGCAATGTTTTCTTTTAGCTAAAATATGATGAAGAATTATAAAATTCGAGCGCGGAAGCAAATATTTATATGATTTATAACAAAAATAAAGTCAGATTTTACCTATTCTTGATGAATACGTTGTATATTGTAAGCTACATGGTCTGGATTCTAGAATACCTACTACACTTAAAGAAGCAAAATTCTTGTTGCAATGTTTTCTTTTAGCTAAAATATGTTAAAGAATTATAAAATTCGGGCGCGGAGGCAAATATTTATATTATTTTTTGCAAAAATAAAGTCAGTTTTACTTATTCTTGATGAATACGTCGTATATTCTAAGGTACATGGTCTGGATTATAGAATACCTACTACACTTGAAATAGCAATTTTCTTTTTGCAATGTTTTCTTTTAGCTAAAATATGATGAAGAATTATAAAATTCGGTCGCGGAAGCAAATATTTATATAATTTTTTACAAAAATAAAGTCAGATTTTTTCTATTCTTGATGAATACGTTGTATATTGTAAGCTACATGGGCTGGATTCTAGAACACCTACCACACTTGAAATAGCAATTTTCTTGTTGCAATGTTTTCTTTTTGCTAAAATATGATGAAGAATTTTAAAATTCGGGCGCGGAATCAAATATTTATATTATTTTTACAAAAATAAAATCAGATTTTACCTATCCTTGATGAATACGTTGTATATTGTAAGCTACATGGTCTGGATTCTAGAATACCTACTACACTTGAGGTAGCAATTTTCTTGTTGCAATGTTTTCTTTTAGCTAAAATATGATGAAGAATAATTAAATTCGGTCACGGAAGCAAATATTTATATGATTTTTTACAAAAATAAAGTCAGATTTTACTTATTCTTGAAATGGATATTTTTGTTAAGACTTTCATATTCATGGTTTAGGACCTATACTATGGCTGGTTTTAAGCATTGGACATGCAAAAGTGACTAAAACGTGGTACCAATCAAATAATAAACATTCAATTTTCGGGTGTCATTTTAATGAATACGTTGTATATAGTAAGCTACATATGCTGGATTCTAGAATACCTACCACACTTGAAATAGCAATTTTCTTGTTGCAATGTTTTCTTTTAGCTGAAATATGATAAAGAATTATAAAATTCGGGCGCGGAAGCAAATATTTATTTGATTTTTTACAAAAATAGTCAGATTTTACCTATTCTTGATGAATACGTTGTATATTGTAAGCTACCTGGGCTGGATTCTAGAATACCTACCACACTTAAAATAGCCATTTTCTTGTTTCAATGTTCTCTTTTAGCTAAAATATGATGAAGAATTATAAAATTCGGGCGTGGAAGCAAATATTTATATGATTTATAACAAAAATAAAGTCAGATTTTACATATTCTTAAAATGGATATTTTTGTTAAAACATTCATATTCAAGCTTTAGGATCTATACTATGGATAGTTTTTAAGCATTGTACATGCAAAAGTGACCTATACCGTGGTACCAATCAGATAATAAACATTTAATTTTCGGGTGTCCTTTTTAATGAATAGGTTGTATATTGTAAGCTATATGGGCTGGATTCTAAAATACCTACCACACTTGAAATAGCAATTTTCTTGTTGCAATGTTTTCTTTTAGCTAAAATATGATGATTTATAAAATTCGGGCGCGAAAGCAAATATTATATGATTTTTTACAAAATTTATATCAGATTTTACCTATTCTTGAAATGGATATATTTGTTAAAACATTTATATTCATGCTTTAGGATATATACTATAGATGGTTTTAAGCATTGGAAATGCAAAAGTGACCAAAACGTAGTACCAATCAGATAATAAACATTTAATTTTCGAGTGTCATTTTAATGAATACGTTGTATATTGTAAGCTACATGGGCTGGATTCTAAAATATCTACCAAACTTGAAATAGCCATTTTCTTGTTTCAATGTTTTCTTTTAGCTAAAATATGATAAAGAATTATAAAATTCAGGCGCGGAAGCAAATATTTATTTGATTTTTTACAAAAATGGTCAGATTTTATCTTTTCTTGATGAATACGTTGTATATTTTAAGCTACATGGACTGGATTCTAGAATACCTACCACACTTGAAATAGCAATTTTCTTGTTGCAATGTTTTATTTTTGCTAAAATATGATGAAGAATTTTAAAATTCGGGCGCGGAAGCAAATACTTATATGATTTTTTACAAAAATAAAGTCAGATTTTATCTATTCTTAAAATGGATATTTCTGTTAAAACATTCATATTCATGCTTTAGGATCTATACTATGGATTGGTTTAAGCATTGAACATACAGAAGTGATCAAAACGTGGTACCAATCAGATAATTTTCGGTTGTCATTTTAATGAATACATTGTATGTTGTAAGCTACATGGGCTGGATTCTAAAATACCTACTACACTTGATATAGCAATTTTCTTGTTGCAATGTTTTCTTTTAGCTAAAATATGATAAAGAATTACAAAATTCGGGCGCGGAAGCAAATATATATATAAATATTTACAAAAATAAAGTCAGATTTTACCTATTCTTGATGAATACATTGTATATTGTAACCTACATGGGCTGGATTCTAAAATACCTACTACACTTGAAATAGCAATTTTCTTGTCGCAATGTTTTCTTTTAGCTAAAATATGATAAAGAATTACAAAATTTGGGCGCGGAAGCAAATATATATATATATATATATATATATATATATATATATATATATATATATAAATATTTACAAAAATAAAGTCAGATTTTAGCTATTCTTGATGAATACGTTGTATATTGTAAGCTACATGGGCTGGATTTTAGAATACCTACCACACTTGATATAGCTATTTTCTTGTTGCAATGTTTTCTTTTAGCTAATATATGATGAAGAATTATAAAATTCGGGCGCGGAAGCAAATACTTACATGATTTTTTACAAAAATAAAGTCAGTTTTTACCTTCTCTTGATGAATACTGTAATGTTCTATTTATTTAGGTGAAGTGTAAAATTGATTAAAAGATATATTTTATATTTATTTAACTATGTTTAATAAAAGAAATAAGAATTATAAAGAATAATGAAAAATAACTAACACTAAGAATTAACAAATATAAACACTAAATTAGAAGTAATTATTATTAATGAAGACTTAAACACTAAGATAATTTATTTAAACAATAAAAAGTACACAATATTTATTTCAACACTATTTATATCACTGTCTATATATTTATATCACCATTTGTTCACTACCCGTATCAACATAAGACTGTCCTCGCGATCTTTTGCTCGGGGTATTTATATTAAAACACATCATTCTAGAATATTCGCCAGTTCTCTGAAAATCAGAACAATGGGGAGCGGACGGACGTGTTCTGACCTGTTCGCTAGCAGCCGCCGCCCGCGCAGCGTCCCTGGGTTCGCTACATTGCCCCCTCTTTAAGACTGTTTCGTCCCGGAACAGTTCGTTGTGACGAAATCTGCATGCATCACTCTCGATGCATCTGGAAGTCTTGAAGAAATAACAGTCGACGGTCCGGTTGAGCTCTTTTTGGCAGGTAGAGTTGAAGCTGCAGACTAGAATTTCCACTCCGGTAAAGCGGAGGATTGTTTCTAACATGCTTCTAACAATCCTCCAATCCAAACAATCTAATCCACAGCCTATCTTCGGTACTGCCAGCTTCATGATGTCGTTTTTCTAAATATGGTCCTTCATATTGCAAAACGAGTCCCATAAACTGCGGTATGACGGCTTCTGATATGAGTATTGTTTGGTAACCAGGTAGTAAAGGTACCGCTTGTTTTCTACGTTATCATCCTTCAGTTGTAGCGTTTTTCCGACAGTTGGACGTTGGTTGGCCAGTTCTTGTACTCGTTCAAATTTTCTTTTAAAAACTGAAGCGATGCCGCGGGACATTTTAATATCTTTCGCTACACAATGTGCGAGGGAATACTCTGGGGACACGGTGAACAGATCTCGTTGTTCTTCTCGTGTCACGCCATACCGAGCCTTATAACCAGTAGAATGACTTTCCATGAAGTCTTCAAATGTAGGTTCCTCAGCTACAACCCGGCGTACCGTCGCTCCATGATGATCGTCAAAATTATCACCAGCAAAAGGGGCTAACCGATTGAAGTGGACTACTTTCAGCTTTCCATTAGGTGTTTTCCTAATTCTGTAGACCACATCATTTATTCTTTTTGCGATGTCGTAGGGACCTTCCCAATTCTTTTGCAGCTTCGGTGATAAGCCACGACGTCTTTGTGGATTGTAAAGCCACACCAAATTCCCAGGTTGATAACCACCTTTTTCAGCCTTGACATCGTACTGGTCTTTCATTCGATCGCTAGCACCTTGAATATTTGTACGGACTTGTTCATGGATGTCAATCATTCTTCTCCGTAAGTCCGTTACATAGTCCTCCCCGGCTAGATCTTCACCGGGTTTACTGCCAAATACCAGGTCGCATGGTAAGCGCAACTCCCGCCCGAATAAGATGTTTGCTGGTGTCTGCCCTGTTGTCTCATGCACGGATGAACGGTAAGCTAACAAGAACATATGAAGATGACGGTCCCAGTCCCGTTGATGGTTAGAGACTACCATTGACAAATACCGAATTATTGTTCTATTCATCCGTTCAACCATGCCATCAGACTGCGGGTGTAATGCAGTAGTTCTGGTTTTCTTTATTCCTAATATCTTGCAGATATTTTTGAACAGAGCAGACTCGAAATTCCTTCCTTGGTCGGAATGTATCTCTCGCGGTACTCCAAATCGGCAGATGCATTTTTTCACCAAAACATCAGCGACCGTTACGGCTTCCTGGTTGGGTAATGGGTAGGCCTCAACCCACTTAGTGAAGTAGTCCATTTACCAGCACTATGTATTTATTTCCCTTGTCAGTTTCTGGGAATGGTCCGGCCACGTCAATCGCAATGCGTTCAAAGGGACTTCCAACGTTATATTGGCGTATTGGAGCTCTTCTTTTCCTATGTGACCCGTTACTTCCCGCGCAGAGCACAAATTTCTTGCACCACTCTTTAACATCTTCTTTGCAATTTACCCAGTAAAATCGTTGGCGCACTCTCTCAAGGGTTTTATTCACTCCAAAATGTCCAGATCCGTCGTGGATCTCCTCCAATTCTTCCGATACTCTATTCCTAGGAATTATCAGCTGGGTCCTACTCACAGTACCTTCAGTATTCTCTATGACACGTTTCAGAAGGCCCTCTTCAACCACAATAGAGTCCCACTGCGCCCAGTAAGATTTTACACTTTGTGAGTGTCGTGCACCATCTTCCCAAACTGGTCTGCTATCGCCACGTTTCCAATCCGGTATGATTTTCAAGTCCGAATCATTCTCTTGGTCCTTGCGAAGGTCTTCCGTTTGCCAACTATCATTCACTACTGTTGTTCTGGCGATGGTAGAGAGTTTTTCTTCTAGACGACTGCAATGCTTGCATTCTTCCTGGCAAGGTCTTCTTGATAATGCGGTAGCATTATGATGGCCTGACCTTGAGGATTCTTAAATTGTAGCAGCCATTTGAGAGCAGCATGGTCAGTTCTTATAAGAAATCTTCTACCGTACAAATATTTGTAGAAGTGCTCCACGAATTTCACGACAGCCAAAAGTTCTTTTCTGGTGACTCAATAATTCCTCTCTGGTTTTGACAAGGTCTTACTAAAATAGGCAATAACCTTCTCTTGTCCGTCTTGTATCTGGGAAAGAACGCCACCAATTCCAACGTTGCTGGCATCTGTATCTAGAACGAATTCTCCTTCTGGTAAAGGATAACTTAGAACAGGTGCGCTTGTCAAGGAATATTTAAGTTGTTTGAACGCGGCTTGACAGTCCGTCTTCCAGATAAATCTTCCACCTTCTTCAGTAAGCCTTGTCAATGGCTTCGCTATGTTGGCAAATCCAGGTACATAACGACGGTAGTATGTATAGAGACCAAGGAAACTTCTCAATTCATGTTTATCTCTCGGTATTGGCCAGTCACTCACAGCCCTTATTTTCTCCGGGTCTACTGCAATACCCTTACCAGAAACTACGTGTACAAGATAATGAACTTCTTTTTGAAATAAGTGACACTTCTTTGGACTGAGTTTCAGGTTAGCCTTCCTCAATCTTTGGAAAACCTCCTCCAAGTTCTTCATGTGGTTCTCGAACGTTTTTCCTACCACAATAATATCGTCGAAGTAAACCAAACATGTTTTCTATGACAGTCCAGCCAACACGGTTTCCATAAGTCGTTCAAATGTTGCAGGGGCATTGCAGAGCTCAAATGGCATAACAGTAAATTGCCACAGACCGGTACCGATGGTAAAAGCTGTCTTTTCTTTGTCTTTTGGATCTAAATCCACTTGCCTGTATCCGCTCTTTAAATCAAGAGTAGAGAAAATCTTTGATTATGCCAATGTGTCCAGAGTATCGTCTATTCGGGGTAGCGGGTAGCTATCCTTCTTCGTCACGTTGTAAAGTTGACGATAATCAACGCAAAATCTTGTAGAGCAATCCTTCTTCTTCACTAGCACCACTGGTGAAGCCCATGGACTGTTTGAAGGTTCAATCATACCTTCCGTCCTCATATCCTGTATAATTTCTTCAGCTTCTTCCCGCTTCGCCAGTGGTAATCTTCTTGTTATTTGGCGGATGGGTCTTGCGTCTCCGATGTCTATTTTATGATGGACTACATTAGTTCGTCCTTTGTCCTTCTTGTCAAATTGGAACACATCTTAAAAGGTCCCAACTAAATTCTTAGCCTTGGTTTTCTGGTCGGCAGTCAAGTCCTGGAACGATGATGACAGCTCCTTGATTAGAATATCTGGAACTTCACAGGATGTGTCGTCTTTGGTCTTTACAGTTCGAATAATTGATGATACCGCTGAACATTCACCTACTACGGTCCCTTTTTTCAGTATAACAGGATAAAAATTTATGTTCATCACTCGAACTGGGATTTTCTTGTCGGTTTTGAGCAAGGCTTTTCCAATTACAACTCTAGTCCCAGTTTTGGCATCATCGTTTTTTGGCTGGAGCATAACAATGTTTCCCTCACAGAAGCTACCCTCTAGCTGTGCTTCCACGATTGATTCATTTTGTTCTGGGAGGGTTACATCTTCCGTTATTAATACTCGCATGGCATTGTCGTCTCGTGGATTTAATACCAGTTCTTCATCATTGACCATCATCACTCCATTCTTCAGGTCAAGTTTAAATCCATGCTTTTTCATAATGTCCATACCGAGAATGAATTCATCTTCTACATCAGCTACCAGCACACGATGTTTAATGCACTTCTTTCCAACAGTGATGCTCAAATCTATTTCTCCAGATGCGGTAGCTTGTTCTCCGGTGGCTATGCGTATCTGCCACTTTCTTGGAAGTAGATGTGTTCTGCACAGTTTTCTTGCTAAGTCGGGTCTGATTATTGTGTTTGTCGCACCCGTATCCAGCAACATTTTAAGCGGCCTGCTGTCGATAGAGCCGTCTACATAGACGCTATTAGCTTGATGATGTAGGGATGCGACATAACTAATGGATTCTAGGGCTACTGGATTACGGGTCGACGATTGCCCCTTCGCATCAACCCGACTTAGTTTCCCGACTCCTTTTCATCTTTTCTTGGTTCTGCTTTCTTCTATTGTTTTCTGCAGAGCCTTTGCGGGTGACCTAATTCACCGCAATTCCAACAGCGGAGTTTCTTTCTTTCAGCAGCATTAATTTCAGACGTAATTCGTCTTATCTTGTCTTCTAGATCTTCGGTGTTTTTGGACCTCTCAGCATCGATATTTCGCACTCGCGCTTGATTACGTGAAGGTTGTTTCGCAGCTTCATGCTCTAAGGCATATGAAAGTGCATCAACCATTTCATTGTCTCGGACCCCATAGATAAATGCTTGTGTGGCTAGACATTCCAAAACACTGTCAGGAGCTGTGGGATGCGCGAGACGAACTAAACGAGCTATATCAGCTTCGAATTCTTGAAGGTTTTCTTTAGAACTCTGATATCGGTTCCTCAGTTGTTTCTGGTACACTTGCTCCAGGTGCGCATTGCCATATCGCATATCCAATCTCTTAACAAGTTGTTCGTAATCTTCTTGTTCATCTTCTTTTAGCGTTTGTAGAATATCGATGGCTTCTCCACGTACCGAAACTGTCAGCGCAGTAGCTTTTTCTTTGGAAGTCCAGCCATTTGCTTTGGCAGCGGCTTCAAATAGTTTTACATAATTCGGCCACGATGTCTTGCCGTCAAATTCTGGTGTTTTTATATGCAATCTAGAACTATTTTCTTTTTCTGGTTTCTTTTCCTGAATTTCATCCATCTTAGCTACATCAGGATTTGAAACCGCGGGTGACATTTTTCTGTAATTCTGCAAACCTCATGTCATATTCATCTTTCAAATTTTCCAATTTATCTTCTAAATTTTTAGAACGTTCTATTAGTTTCTCTTCCCATATTCTAGAACTTTCTGCTAATTTTTGTTCTACATTTTCTATCAGTTCTGTTTTCAATGCTCTAGAAATTTCCTCAGATTTTCTAGAACTTTCTTTGAATTTTTGTTGTAATTTCTGTTCGAAAGTTCACCAGCTTCTATTAGAGTTTGCCGTTGACGATGTTGTAGAACAGACTTGTTTCCCGATGTCTCCAACTCTCGTTCTTCCAGCTCCCTCTTGAGATCGCCCACTTTTAATTCGCTTAATTTTTCCTGTTTAGTAGCCATTTTATTAATTTTAATTTACACTTCACAATTTTTTTAACCCTCGCACCTGACACCAATGGTAAAGTTTTATTTATTTAGGTGAAGTGTAAAATTGATTAAAAGACAAATATTTATATAACTATGTTTAATAAAATAAATAAGAATTATAAGGAATAATGAAAAAAAACTAACACTAAGATTTAACAAATATAATCACTAAATTAGAAGTAATTATTATTAATGAAGACTAAAACACTAAGATAATTTATTTAAACAATTAGAACTACGCAATATTTATTTCAACACTATTTATATCACTGTCTATAAATTTATCACCATCTGTTCACTACCCGTATCAACATAAGACTGTCCTCGCGATCTTTTGCTTGGGGTATTTATATTAAAACACATCATTCTAGAATATTCGCCAGTTCTTTGAAAATCAGAACAATGGGGAGCGGACAAACGTGTTCTGACCTGTTCCATAGCGGCCGCTGCCCGCGCCGCAACCCTGGGTTCGCTACAATACGTTGTATATTGTAAGCTACATGGGCTGGATTCTAGAATACCTACTACACTTGAAATAGCATTTTTCTTGTTGCATTGTTTTCTTTTAGCTAAAATATGATGAAGACTTATAAAATTCGGGCGCGGAAGCAAATATTTATATGATTTTTTACAAAAATTAAGTCAGATTTTACATATTCTTGATGAATACGTTGTATATTGTAAGCTACATGGGCAGAATTCTAGAATACCTACCACTATTGAAATAGCAATTTTCTTGTTACAATGGTTTCTTTTAGCTAAAATATGATGAAGAATTATAAAATTCGGGGGCAAAAGCAAATATTTATATGATTTTTTCCAAAAAAAATTCAGATTTTACCTATTTTTGAAATGGATATTATTGTTAAAACATTCATATTTGTGCATTAGGATCTATACTATGGATAATTTTAGCATTGGACATGCAAAAGTGACCAAAACGTGGTGCCAACCAGATAAAAAACATTCAATTTTCGGGTGTCATTTTAATGAATACGTTGTATATTGTAAGCTACATGGGCTGGATTCTAGAATACCCACCACACTTGAAATAGCAATTTTCTTGTTGCAATGTTTTCTTTTTGCTAAAATATGATTAAAAATTATAAAATTCGGGCGCGGAAGCAAATATTTATAAGATTTTTTACAAAATTAAAGTCAGATTTTATCTATTCTTGAAATGGATATTTTTGTTAAAACATTCATATTCATGCTTTAGGATCTATACTATAGATTGGTTTAAGCATTGAACATGCAAAAGTAACCAAAACGTGGTACCAATAAGATAATAAACATTCAATTTTCGGGTGTCATTTTAATGAATACGTTTTATATTATAAGCTACATGGGCTGGATTCCAAAATACCTACTACACTTGAAATAGCAATTTTCTTGTTGCAATGTTTACTTTTAACTAAAATATGATAAGGAATTACAAAATTCGGGCGCGGAAGCAAATATTTATATGATTTTTTACAAAAATTAAGTGAGATTTTACCTATTCTTGATGAATACGTTGTATATTGTAAGCTACATTGGCTGGTTTCTAGAATACCTACCACACTTGAAATAGCAATTTTCTTGTTGCAATGTTTTCTTTTGGCTAAAATATGATGAAAAATTATAAAATTCGGGCGCGGAAGCAAATATTTATATGATTATTTACAAAAATAAAGTCAGATTTTACCTATTCTTGATGAATAATTTGTATATTGTAAGCTACATGGGCTGGATTCAAGAATACTTACCACACTTGATATAGCTATTTTCTTGTTGCAATGTTTTCTTTTAGCTAATATATGATGAAGAATTTTAAAATTCGGGCGCCGAAGCAAATACATATATGATTTTTTACAAAAATAAAGTCAGATTTTACATATTCTTGAAATGGATATTTTTGTTACAACATTGATATTCATGCTTTAGGATCTATAGTGTGAATGGTTTTAAGCAATGGACATGCAAAAGTGACCAAAACGTGGTACCAATCAGATAATACACATTCAATTTTCGGGTGTCATTTTAATAAATTCGTTGTATATTGTAAGCTACATGGGCTGGATTCTAGAATACCTACTACACTTGAAATAGCAATGTTCTTGTTGCAATGTTTTTTTAGCTAAAATATGATAAAGAATTATAAAATTCGGGCGCGGAAGCCTATATGTTTACATGATTTTTTACAAAAATAAAGTCAGGTTTTACCTTTTCTTGATGAATACGTTGTATATTTTTAACTACATGGGCTGGATTCTAGAATACCTACCACATTAGAAATAGCAATTTTCTTGTTGCAATGTTTTCTTTTAACTTAAATATGATAAAGACTTATAAAATTCGGGCGCGGAAGCAAATATTTATATGATTTTTTACAAAAATAATGTAAGGTTTTACTTATTCTTGAAATGGATATGTTGTTAAAACAATCGTATTCATGCTTTAGGATCTATACTATGGAAGGTTTCAAGCATTGGACATGCAAAAGTGAACATAACGTGGTACCAATCAGATAATACACATTTAATTTTCGGGTGTCATTTTAATGAATACGTCGTATATTGTAAGCTACATGGGCTGGAATCTAGAATACCTACCACACTTGAAATAGCAATTTTCTTGCTGCAATGTTTTCTTTTAGCTAAAATATGATAAAGAATTATAAAATTCGGTCACGGAAGCAAATAATTATATGATTTTTTACAAAAATTAAGTCACGCGCTATCTCAGAGTCATGCTTTAGGATCTATACTTTAGGTAATTTTAGCATTGGACATGCAAAAGTGACCAAAATATGGCACCAATCAGATAATAAACATTTAATTTTCGGGTGTCATTTTAATGAATAGGTTGTATATCGTAAGCTATATGGACTGGATTTCTAGAATACCTACCTCACTTGAAGTAGCAATTTTCTTTTTGCAATGTTTTCTTTTAGGTAAAATATGATGAACAATTATAAAATTCGGGCGCGGAAGCAAATATTTATATGATTTTTTACATAAATAAATTCTGATTTTACCTATTATTGAAATAAATATTTTTGTTAAAAACATTCATATTCATGCTTTATGATCTACACTTTGGGTAATTTTAGCATTGGACATGCAAAAGTGACCAAAACGTGGTACCAATCAGATAATAAAAATTTTATTTTTCAGGTGTCATTTTAATGAATAGATTGTATATTGTAAGCTACTTTGGCTGGATTCTAGAATACCTACCTCACTTGAAGTAGCAATTTTCTTTTTGCAATGTTTTCTTTTAGGTAAAATATGATGAACAATTATAAAATTCGGGAGCGGAAGCAAATACTTATATGATTTTTTACAAAAAATAAAGTCAGATTTTACCTATTCTTGATGTATACTTTGTATAAAGTAAGCTACTTGGGCAGGATTCTAGAATACCTACCACACTTAAAATAGCAGTTTTCTTGTTGCAATGTTTTCTTTTAGCTAAATATGATAAAGAATTATAAAATTTGGGGGCGAAAGCAAATATTTATATGATTTTTTTACAAAAAAAAGTCAGATTTTACCTATTCTTGAAATGGATTTTTTTTGTTTAAAACATTCATATTTATGCTTTAGGATCTATACTATGGATAATTTTAGCATTGGACATGCAAAAGTGACAAAAACGTGGTGCCAACCTGATAAAAAAACCTTCAATTTTTGGGTGTCATACGTTGTATATTGTAAGCTACATGGGCTGGATTCTAGAATACCTACTACACTTGAAATAACAATTTTCTTGTAGCAATGTTTTGTTTTAGCTAAAATATGATGAAAAATTATAAAATTCGGGCGCGGAAGCAAATATGTATATGATTTTTTACAAAAATAAAGTCAGATTTTTACCTACTCTTGATGAATACGTTGTATATTGTAAGCTACATGGGCTCGATTTTAGAATACCTACCACACTTGAAATAAAAACTTTCTTGTTGCAATGTTTTCTTTTAGCTAAATTATGATATAGTATTATAAATTTCGGGCATAGAATACCTACTACACTTGACGTAGCCATTTTCTTGTTTCATTTTTTTTTTTAACTAAAATATGATGAAAAATTAAAAAGTTCGTACGTAAAAGCAAATATTTATATGATTTTTTTACAAAAATAAAGTCAGATTTTACCTTTGTTTGATGAATACTTTGTATATTGTAAGCTACATGAGCTGGATTCTAGAATACCTACTACACTTGAAATAGCAATTTTTCTTGTTGCAATGTTTTCTTTTAGCTAAAATATGATGAAAAAATTATAAAATTCGGGCGCGGAAGTAAATATTTATATGATTTTTTACAAAAATAATGTCAGAATTTACCTATTCTTGATGAATACGTTGTATATTGTAAGCTACATGGGCTGGATTTTAGAATACCTACCACACTTGAAATAGCAATTTTCTTGTTGCAGTGTTTTGTTTTAGCTAAAATATGATAAAAAATTTTAAAATTTGGTCGCGCAAGCAAATATTTATATGATTTTTCACAAAAAATTAAGTCAGATATAACCTTTTCTTGGTGAATACGTTGTATATTGTAAGCTACATGGGCTCGATTTTAGAATACCTACCACACTTGAAATAAAAACTTTCTTGTTGCAATGTTTTCTTCTAGCTAAATTATGATATAGTATTATAAAATTCGGGCGCGGAAGCAAATATCTATATAATTTTTTACAAAAATAAAGTCAGATATTACCTATTCTTGATGAAATACTTTGTATATTGTAAGCTACATAGGCTGTATTTTAGAATACCTACCACACTTGCAATATCAAATTTCTTGTTGCAATGTTTTCTTTTATCTAAATTATGATGAAGAATTAAAAAATTCGGGCGCGGCAATAAATATTTATATGATTTTTTTATAAAAATAAAGTCAGATTTTACCTATTCTTGATGAATACGTTGTATATTGTAAGCTACATAGGCTGGATTCTAGTATATCCTACCACACTTGAAATAGCAATTTTCTTGTTGGAATGTTTTCTTTTAGCTAAAATATGATAAAGAATTATAAAATTTCGGGCGCGGAAGCAAATATTTATATGATTTTTTACAAAAATAAAGTCAGATTTTACCTATTCTTGAAATGGTTATTTTTGTGAAAACATTCATATTCATGCTTTAGGATCTATACTATGGATAAATTTAGCATTGGACATGCAAAAGTTACCAAAACTTGGTACCAAACAGATAATAAACATTCAATTTTCGGGTGTCATTTAAATAAATACGTTGTATTTTGTAAGCTACATGGGCTGCATTCTAGAATACCTACCACACTTGAAATAGGAATTTTCTTGTTGCAATGTTTTTCTTTTAGCTAAATTATGATGAAGAACTATAAAATTCGGGCGCGGAAGTTAATATTTATATAATTTTTTTACAAAAATATAGTCAGATTTTACCTATTCTTGAAATGGATATTTTTGTTGTTTAAAACATTCATATTTATGCTTTAGGATCTATACCATGGATGGTTTTTAAGCATTGGACATGCAAAAGTGACCAAACGTGGTAACAATCACAAAATAAACATTAAATTTTCGAGTGTCATTTTAATGAATACGTTGTATTTTGTAAGCTACATGTTCTGCATTCTAGAATACCTACCACACTTGAAATAGCAATTTTCTTGTTGCAATGTTTTCTTTTAGCTAAATTATGATGAAGAACTATAAAATTCGGGCGCGGAAGTAAATATTTAAATGATTTTTATAAAAAAATAAAGTCAGATTTTACCTATTCTTGAAATGGATATTTTTCTTTAAAACATTCATATTCATGCATTAGGATCTATACTATGGAAGGTTTTAAGCATTGGACATGCAAAAGTGACCAAAACCTGGTACCAATCAGATAATAAACATTCAATTCTCAGGTGTCGTTTTAATTGAATACGTTGTATAATGTTAGCTACTTGGCCTGGATTCTTGAATATCTACCACAATAGAAATAGCAATTTTCTTGATGCAATGTTTCCTTTTAGCTAAAATATGATGAAGAATTATAAAATTCGGGCGCGAAAGCAAATATTTATAAGATTTTTTTACAAAAACAAAGTCAGATTTTGCCTATTCTTGATGAATACGTTGTATATTGTAAGCTACATGGGCTGGATTCTAGAATACCTACCACACTTGAAATAGCAATTTTCTTGTTGCAATGTTTTTTTTCTAGTTAAAATATGATAGAGAATTATAAAATTCGTGCGCGAAAAGCAAATATTTATATGATTTTTTACAAAAATAAAGTCAGATTTTACCTACTCTTGATGAATACGTTGTATATTGTAAGCTACATGGGCTTGATTTTAGAATACCTACCACACTTGAAATAAAAACTTTCTTGTTGCAATGTTTTCTTTTAGCTAAATTATGATATAGTATTATAAAATTCGGGCTAGAATACCTACTACACTTGACGTAGCCATTTTCTTGTTTCATTTTTTTTTTTACCAAAATATGATGAAAAATTATAAAATTCGTACGTAAAAGCAAATATTTATATGATTTTTTACAAAAATAAAGTCGGATTTTACCTTTTGTTTGATAAATACTTTGTATATTGTAAGCTACATGAGCTGGATTCTAGAATACCTACCACACTTGAAATAGCAATTTTCTTGTTGAAATGTTTTCTTTTAGCTAAAATATGATGAAAAATTATAAAATTCGGGCGCGGAAGCAAATATTTACATGATTTTTAACAAAAATAAAGTCACATTTTACCTATTCTTGATGAATACGTTATACAATGTAAGCTACATCGGCTGGATTCTAGAATACCTACCACACTTGAAATAGCAATTTTTTTGTTGCAATGTTTTCTTTTAGCTAAAATATGATGAAGAATTATGAAATTCGGGCGCGGAAGCAGATATTTATATGATTTTTTACAAAAATTAAATCAAATTTTACCTATTCTTGAAATGGATATTTTTGTTAAAACATTCATACTCATGCTTTAGGATCTATACTACGGATGGTTTTAAGCATTGGACATGCAAAAGTGACCAAAAAGTGGTACCAATCAGGTATTAAACATTCAATTTTCGGGTGTCATTTTAATGAATACGTTGCATATTATAAGCCACATGGGCTGTATTCTAGAATACCTACCACACTTGAAATAGCAATTTTCTTGTTGCAATGTTTTCTTTTAGCTAAAATATGATAAAGAATTATAAAATTTATGCGCGGAAGGAAATATTTATATGATTTTTTGCTAAAAAAAAAGTCATATTTTACCTAATCTTGAAATGGATAATTTTGTTAAAACATTTATATTCATGCATTAAGATCTATACTATGGATTATTTTAGCATTGGACATGCAAAAGTAACGAAAATGTGGTACCAATCAGATAATAAACATTCAGTTTTCGGGTGTCATTTTAATGAATACGTTGTATATTGTAAGCTACATGGGCAGTATTCTAGAATACCTACCACACTTGAAATAGCAATTTTCTTGTTGCAATATTTTCTTTTAGCTAAAATATGATAAAAAATTAAAAAATTTATGCGCGGAAGCAAATATTTATATGATATTTTACAAAAAAAAATCAGATTTTACCTATTCTTGATGAATACGTTGTATATTGTAAGCTACATGGGCTGAATTCTAGAATACCTACCACACTTGAAATAGCAATTATCTTGTTGCAATGTTTTCTGTTAGTTAAAATATGATAAAGAATTATGAAATTCGGGCGCGGAAGCAGATATTTATATGATTTTTTACAAAAATGAAGTCAGATTTAACATATTCTTGAAAAGTATATTTTTGTTAAAACAATCATATTCATGCTTTAGGATCTATACTACGGATGGTTTTAAGCATTGGATATGCAAAAGTGACCAAAACATGGTACCAATCAGATAATAAACATTAAATTTTCGGGTGTCATTTTAATGAATACGTTGTATATTTTAAGCTACATGGGCTGTATTCTAGATTACCTAACACACTTGAAGTAGCAATTTTCTTGTTGCAATGTATTCTTTTAGCTAAAATATGATAAAGAATTATAAAATTCATGAGCGGAAGGAAATATTTATATAATTTTTTGCTAATAAAAAAGTCATATGTTACCTAATCTTGATGAATACGTTGTATATTGTAAGCTACATGGGCTGGATTCTAGAATACCTACCACACTTAAAATAGCAATTTTCTTGTTGCAATGTTTTCTTTTAGCCAAAATATGATGAAGAATTATAAAATTCATGCGCGGAAGCAAATATTTATATGATTCTTTAAAAACAAAGTCAGATTTTACCTATTCTTGATGAATACGTTGTATATTGTAAGCTACATAGGCTGAATTCTAGAATACCTACCACACTTGAAAAAGCAATTTTCTTGTTGCAATGTTTTCTTTTAGCTAAAACATGATGGAGAATTATAAAATTCGGGCGCGGAAGCCAATATTTATATGATTTTTTACAATAATAAAGTCAGATTTTACCTATTCTTGAAATAGATAATTTTGTTAAAACATTTATATTCATGCTTTAAGATCTATACTATGGATTATTTTAGCATTGGATATGCAAAAGTGACGGAAACGTGGTACCAATCAGATAATAAACATTCAATTTTCGGGTGTAATTTTAATGAATACGTTGTATATTGTAAGATACATGGGCTGTATTCTAGAATACCTACCACACTTGAAATAGCAAATTTCTTGTTGCAATGTTTTCTTTTAGCTAAAATATGATGAAGAATTATAAAATTCGGGCGCGGAAGCAAATATTTATATGATTTTTTTTCAAAAAAAAAGTCAGATTTTACCTATTCTTGATGAATACGTTGTATATTGTAAGCTACATAGGCTGAATTCTAGAATACCTACCACACTTGAAATAATTTCTTGTTGCAATGTTTTCTTTTAGCTATAATATGATAAAGAATTATAAAATTCGGCGCGCGGAAGCAAATATTTATATTATTTTTTACAAAAATAAAGTCAGATTTTACCTATTCTTGAAATGGATATTTTTGTTAAAACATTTATATTCATGCTTTAAGTTCTATACTAATGATTATTTTAGCATTGGACATGCAAAAGTGACAAAAACGTAGTACTAATCAGATAATAAACATTCAATTTTCGGGTGTAATTTTAATGAATACGTTGTATATTGTAGGATACATGGGCTGTATTCTAGAATACCTACCACAATTGAAATAGCAATTTTCTTGTTGCAATGTTTTCTTTTAGCTAAAATATGATTAAAAATTATAAAATTCATGCGCGGAAGCAAATATTTATATGATTCTTTACAAAACAAAGTCAGATTTTACCTATTCTTGATGAATACGTTTTATATTGTAAGCTACATGGGCTGAATTCTAGAATACCTACCACACTTGAAAGAGCAATTTTCTTGTTGCAATGTTTTCTTTTAGCTAAAATATGATAAAGAATTATAAAATTCATGCGCGGAAGTAAATATTTATATGATTTTTTACAAAAATAAAGTCAGATTTTATCTATACTAGATGAATACGTTGTAAATTGTAAGCTGCATGGGTTGGATTCTAGAATACCTACCACTCTTGAAATAGCAATTTTCTTGTTGCAATGTTTTCTTTTAGTTAAAATATGATGAAGAATTATAAAATTCGGGGCGCGGAAGCAGATATTTATATGATATTTTACAAAAATAAAGTCAGATTTTACTTATACTTGACATGGATTTTTTTGTTAAAACATTCATATTCATGCTTTAGGATCTATACTACGGATGGTTTTAAACATTAGACATGCAAAAGTGACCAAAACATGGTACCAATCAGATAATAAACATTAAATTTTCAGGTGTCATTTTAATGAATACGTTGTATATTTTAAGCTACATGGGCTGGATTCTAGAACCAAACTTGAAATAGCAACTTTCTTGTTGCAATGTTTTCTTTTAGCTGTAATATGATGAAGAATTATAAAATTCGGCCGCGGAAGCAAATATATATATGGTTTTTTTAGTGGTAGGTATTCATCAAGAAAAGCTGAATTTTGACTTTATGTTTGTAAAAAATCATATTAATATTTGCTTCCGCGCCCGAATTTTATAATTTTTCATCATATTTTAGCTAAAAGAAAACATTGCAACAAGAAAATTGCTATTTCAAGTGTGGTAGGAATTCTAAAATCTAACCCATGCTGCTTACAATATACTACGTATTCATCAAGAATAGGTAAATCTGACTTTATTTTTTGTAGAAAATTATATAAATATTTGCTTCCGCGCCCAAATTTTATATTTCTTCATCATATTTTAGCTAAAAGAAAACATTGCAACAAGAAAATTGCTATATAAAGTGTGGTAGGTATTCTAGAATTCAGCCCATGTAGCTTACAATATACAACGTATTCATTAAAATTACACCCGAAAATTGAATGTTTATTATCTGATTGGTACCTACGTTTTGGTCACTTTTGCATGTCTAATGCTTTAAACCATCCATAGTATAGATCCTAAAGCATGAATATGAATGTTTTTAACAAAAATATCCATTTCAAGAATAGGTTCAACCTGACTTAATTTTTCTAAAAAATCATATAAATATTCATCATATTTTAGCTAAAAGAAAACATTGCAACAAGAGAATTGCTATTTTAAGTTTGGTAGGTTTACTAGAATCCAGCCCATGTAAACGTATTCATCAAGAATAGGTAAAATCTGACTTTATTTTTGTTAAAAATCATATAAATATTTGCTTCCGCGCCCGATTTTTATAACTCTTTATCATATTTTAGCTAAAAGAAAACATTGCAATAAGAAAATTGCTATTTCAAGTTTGGTAGGTGTTCTAGAATCCAGCCCATGTAGCTTATAATATACAACGTATTTATCAAGAAAAGGTAAAATATTACTTTATTTTTGTAAAAAAGCAAATAAATATTTGCTTCCGCACCCGAATTTTATAATTTTTTATAATATTTTAGCTAAAAGAAAATATTGTAACAAGAAAATTGCTATTTCAAGTGTGGTAGGTTTTCTAGAATCCAGCCCATGTAGTTTACAATATACAACGTATTCATCAAGAATAGGTAAAATCTGACTTTATTTTTGTAAAAAATCATATAAATATTTGCTTCAGCGCCCGAATATTATGATTATTTATCATATTTTAACTAAAAGATAACATTGCAACAAGAAAATTGCAATTTCAAGTGTGGCAGGTATTCTTGAATCGAACCTATATGGCTTACAAATTACAACGTATTCATCAAAAATAGGTAAAATCTGACTTTATATTTGTAAAAAATTCTATAAATATTAGCTTCCGCGCCCGAATTAATAATAATTTTTTATTATATTTTAGCTAAAATAAAACATTGCAACAAGAAAATTGCTATTTCAAGTGTGGTAGGTATTCTAGGATCAAGCCCATGTAGCTTACAATATACAACGTATTCATTAAAATGACACCAGAAAATTGAATGTTTATTATCTAATTGGTACCACGTTATAGTCACTTTTGCATGTCCAATGCTAAAATTATCCATATTATAGAACCTAAAGCATGAATATAAATGATTTAACAAAAATATCCATTTTAAGAATGAGTAAAATCTGACTTTATTTTTGTAAAAAATCATATAAATATTTGCTTCCGCGCCTAAATTTTATCATTCTTTATCATATTTTAGCTAAAAGAAAACATTGCAACAAGAAAATTGCTATTTCATGTGTAGTAGGTATTCTAGAATCCAGCCCATGTAGATTACAATATACAACGTATTCATCAAGAATAGGTAAAATCTGACTTTATTTTTGTAAAAAATCATATAAATATTTGCTTCAGCGCCCGAATATTATGATTATTTATCATATTTTAACTAAAAGATAACATTGCAACAAGAAAATTGCAATTTCAAGTGTGGCAGGTATTCTTGAATCCAACCTATATGGCTTACAAATTACAACGTATTCATCAAAAATAGGTAAAATCTGACTTTATATTTGTAAAAAATTATATAAATATTAGCTTCCGCGCCCGAATTAATAATAATTTTTCATTATATTTTAGCTAAAATAAAACATTGCAACAAGAAAATTGCTATTTCAAGTGTGGTAGGTATTCTAGGATCAAGCCCATGTAGCTTACAATATACAATGTATTCATTAAAATGACACCAGAAAATTGAATGTTTATTATCTAATTGGTACCACGTTATAGTCACTTTTGCATGTCCAATGCTAAAATTATCCATATTATAGAACCTAAAGCATGAATATGAATGATTTAACAAAAATATCCATTTTAAGAATGAGTAAAATCTGACTTTATTTTTGTAAAAAATCATATAAATATTTGCTTCCGCGCCTAAATTTTATCATTCTTTATCATATTTTAGCTAAAAGAAAACATTGCAACAAGAAAATTGCTATTTCATGTGTAGTAGGTATTCTAGAATCCAGCCCATGTAGATTACAATATACAACGTATTCATCAAGGATAGGTAAAATCTGACTTTATTTTTGTAAATTATCATATAAATATTTGCTTCCGCGCCCGAATTTTATAATTCTTCATCATATTTTAGCTAAAAGAAAACATTGCAACAAGAAAATTGCTATTTCAATTGTGGTAGGTATTCTAGAATCCAGCCTATGTTGCTTACAATATACAACACATTCATCAAGAAAATGTAAAAAATGACTTTATTTTTGTAAAAAGTCATATAAATATTTGCTTTCGCGCGCAAATATCATAATTTTTTATCATATTTTAGCTAAAAGAAAACATTGCAACATGAAAATTGCTATTTCAAGTGTGGTAGATATTCTAGAATCCAGCCCATGTACCTTACAATACACAACGTATTTATCAAGAATAGGTAAAATCTGACTTTATTTTTGAAAAAAATTATATAAATATTTTATTCCGCCCTCGAATTTTATAATTCTTCATCATATTTTAGCTAAAAGAAAACATTGCAACAAGAAAATTTATATTTTAAGTGTGGTAGGTGTTCTAGAATCCAGCCCATGTAGCTTACAATATAAAAAGTATTCATCAAGAATAGGTAAAATCTGACATAATTTTTGTAAAAAATCATATAAATATTTGCTTCCACGCCTGAATTTTATAATTCTTCATCAAATTTTAGCTAAAAGAAAACATTGCAACAAGAAAGTTGCTATTTTAAGCGTAGTAGGTATTCTAGAATCCAGCCCATTTAGCTTACAATATACAACGTATTCATCAAGAATAGGTAAAATCTGACTTAATTTTTGTAAAAAATCATATAAATATTTGCTTCCGCGCACGAATTTTATAATTGTTCATCATATTTTAGCTAAAAGAAAACATTGCAACAAGAAAATTGCTATTTTAAGTGTGGTAGGTATTCTAGAATCCAGCCCATGTAGTTTACAATATACAACGTATTCATTAAAATGACACCCGAAAATTGAATGTTTATTATCTGAATGATACCAAGTTATATGTCCAATGCTGAAAATATCCAGAGTATAGATCCGAAAGCATGAATATAAATGTTTTATCAAAAATATCCATTTCAAGAATAGGTAAAATCTGACATTATTTATGTAAAAAATCATATAAATATTTGCGTCCGCGCCCGAATTTTATAATTCTTTACCATATTTTAGCTGAAAGAATATATTGCAACAAGAAAATTCCTATTTCAAGTGTGGTAGGTATTCTAGACTCCAGCCCATGTAGCTTACAATATACAACGTAATCATCAAGAATAGGTAAAATCTAAAATTATTTTTGTAAAAAATCATATAAATATTTGCTTCCGCGCCCGAGTTTTATAATTCTTTACCAAATTTTAGCTAAAAAAACATTGCAACAAGAAAATTACTATTTCAAATGTGGTAGGTATTCTAGAATCCAGCCCATATAGCTCACAATATACAACGTATTCATCAAGAATAGGTAAAATCTGACTTTATCTTTGTAAGAAATCATATAAATATTTGCTTTCGTGCCCGAATTTTATAATTCTTTATAATATTTTTGCTAAAAGAAAACATTGAAATAAGAAAATACTATTTTAAGTGTGGTAGGTATTCTAGAATTCAGCCCATGTAGCTTACATTATACAACGTATTCATTAAAATGACACCCGAAAATTGAATGTTTATTATCTGATTGGTACCACGTTATGGTCACTTTTGCATGTCCAATGCTAAAATTATCCATAGTATGGATCCTAAAGCATGAATATGAATGTTTTAACATTAATATCCACTTCAAGAATAGGTAAAATTTGACTTTATTTTTGTAAAAAATCATATAAATATTTGCTTCCACGCCCGAATTTTATAATTTTTCGTCATATTTTAGCTAGAAGAAAACATTGCAACATGAAAATTGCTATTTCAAGTGTGGTAGGTACTCTAGAATCAAGCCCATGTAGATTACAATATACAAAGTATTCATCAAGAATAGGTAAAATCTGACTTTATTTTTGTAAAAAATCATATAAATATTTGCTTCCGCGCCCGAATTTATAATTCTTTATCATAATTTAGCTAAAAAAAAACATTGCAACAAGAAAATTGCTATTTTAGTGTGGTAGGTATTCTAGAATCCAGCCCATGTAACTTACAATATACAACGTATTCGTTAAAATGACACCTGAAAATTGAATGTTTATTATCTGATTGATACCACGTTATGGTCACTTTTGCATGTGCAATACTAAAATTATCCATAGTATAGAACCTAAAGCATGAATATGAATGTTTTAACAAAAATATCCATTTCAAGAATGAGTAAAATCTGACTTTATTTTTGTAAAAAATCATATAAATATTTGCTTTCGCGCACGAATTTTATATTTTTTCATCATATTTTAGCTAAAAGAAAACATTGCAACAAGAATATTGCTATTTCAAGTGTGGTAGGTATTCTAGAATCCAGCACATGTAGCTTACAATATACAACGTATTCATCAAGAATAGGTAAAATCTGACTTTATTTTTGTAGAAAATTATATAAATATTTGCTTCCGCGCCCGAATTTTATAATTCTTCATCACATTTTAGCTAAAAGAAAACATTGCAACAAGAAAATTTCTATTTCAAGTGTGGTAGGTGTAGGGTTATACTTGTGTAATTATTAGTAAAGCGCACAGTAAAATTATTAAGAAAGACTACACTTTTCAAAATCCAAAATACAACTATTTATTTGTTTATTAGTTACATAGCAACTTCAAAGACTATCTGATTATACTACATCTCCCTTTCAGGATTAATATTTATACCTTCAAAAATTACAGAACAACGTTTGAATTAATAATTACATAACCTTCGTAGTTCGTAACGTTGAAGTTCATTGAAGATCATTCTTCAAAGGATGTAAAAACTGGAGATTTCTTCGAAGAGTAGAGCCATTTGGAGTCGTCACGAAGTATGAACGTGGTCCTGCTCTTTCTGTAACTTTTCCGAAAACTTTTTTATCGGTTATATAAACAGTATCACCTGGATGTAAAACAATTTCTTTTTTCGTACGATGACGAATGTTGTAATTCTCGGCTTGCTGTTGTTTAATTTTCTTATTTCCTTGTTTATACTTTTCATGATCTGGCAGTTGAGGTTCTAGAAGTTTTTCTAACGTAGGTAGGGTTGTTCGAATTCTACGTCCCATTAAGTGTTCTGCTGGACTGTAGAGCGAATCAGGTCTTGGTGAAGAACGATATGACAAAAGTCTTAAATACGGGTCGTTTGATTTCGTTAAAATACTCTTAATAGTTTTCACAGCTCTCTCTGCTTCTCCGTTACCCTGGTGATGATATGGACTGCTCATTTGATGTTCAATTCCATATTCCGTCATGAATTCTTTCCATGCTGTTGAGTCGAATTGTCTTCCACTGTCCGAGATTACATATTCAGGAATTCCATGTCTGGCAAAAATTGATTTGCATTGCACAATAAGTTCTTGTACAGACAACTTATGTACTTTTGCTACTTCGATATATCGTGAATAATAATCCACAATTAATACATAATGTTTCATTTTATAGTCAAAGAAATCCATGCCAAGTTTTTGCCACGGACGATTCGGTATCTCTGTTGGTATCATGTGATAAGTATGAGTGGGACGGACTTCAATACATTTTTCACATTTTCGACTACTTGTTTAATATCATTCGAAATTCCTGGCCAGAATACTACTTGTCTTGCTCGAGAAATACATTTGTTGATACCTAAGTGTCCTGTGTGAATTTTGTCAATAATTTCATTTCTCAAGCATTTTAGAATTATCAATCTATCATCCATGCATAAAATATTGTTATAACATACCAAATTACTTCTATAATTCCACCATCGTTTTAATATTTCGGGTAAGTTCGCTTTATACTTTGGCCAGCCTTCTTCAATTAATTTATTTAACATTCTACATTCTAAATCTTTGGATCGTTTAATTTTTATTTCATTTAATCTTTGTTCTGTTGCCGGTAAAGAATTCCAAATATACTTTACGTATGCTTCTATTTCTTTATCAGATTCTTTAGTAGGTGGTTCTACAGGCGCTCAAGATAACATATCTGCTGTAACTAACTGTTTGCCTGGTTTGTGAGAAATTGTATAATTAAATCTCATAAGTCGCATTTTGAAACGTTGAATCTTTATAGGCATTCCTGATAAATCTTTTTTCCCCAGTAGCGGTACTAGTGGTTTATGATCAGTTTCAATATGAAATTGTTTACCTAAAAGAAATTTTTCAAAACGTTCACATGCCCAAGAAATTGCATACGCTTCTTTTTCAATTTGTGCATACCGAATTTCTGTTTCACTCAGACTTTTTGACGCAAATGCAACAGGTCGAATTTGATTACTTTCTTCTTGAAGTAATACCGCACCTAAACCATATGATGACGCATCTGCGGATATAATGGTTTTTAAACTTGGATTATAGAACATTAACGAAGTACATTATTTTAATTCATTTATCAGTTTTCTAAATGCCTGTTCATGTTGCTGATCCCATATAAAAGTATTTGTTTCTATAAGAAGATCTCTTAAAACTTTTGTTTTATCAGCTAAATGAGGAATAAATTTTCCAACGTGATTTATACAACCAAGAAATCGCCTAACTTCTTCTATGTTTGATGGACTCTTAAGCAATTCTAAAGCTTTTATTCTATTAGGATCAGGATGAATACCGTTTTGGTCAATAATATGTCCTAAAAAACATATACTCGTTTTAGAAAATTCGCATTTATCGTTCAGCGTTACCCCGGCATCACGAATTCGCTCGAGAACTAATTTTAAACGTTTATCATGTTCTATTTGATTCTTTCCCATAATTAAAATATCATCCATGTGACAAAGAACCCCATCAATTCCATTTAATAATTCATTCATACGTTTTTGAAAATATTCTGGAGCTGACGAAATGCCAAATGGAAGTCGTTTAAAGAAAAATCTTCCAAATGGTGTAATAAAAGTTGTTAATTTTGCTGAATCGGGCGACAATTTGACTTGCCAAAGCCCACATTTAGCATCTAATTTCGAGAAAATTTTAACGGTTCCGATTCGTCCCAAAGTTTCTTCGACATTCGGTAAGATAATTTTAGGTCTTTTTACACTTTTGTTTAAATTCGTGAGATCGACACATAATCGAACCTGCCCGTTAGGTTTTTGTGCAACTACTAAGGCTGAACACCAATCGGTTGGTTCCTCAACAGGTTCTATTACGTCTATAGAAACCATTCTTTCGAGATCTTTTTTAACTAAATCGCAAAGTGGTACTGGAATTACTCTTGGAGAAGATATTGACACCGGTTTTGCGTTTGTTTCTAACTCAATTTTATATTCGCCTTTCATTAAACCTAATTGATCATTAAATAATGTTGGATAAGTTTTCTTAATTTTCATTAACGTTGTATCGGAATTTATATTCTCTATTTTGAAATTTAAAATTTCTAAAGCTTCTATAGCTGGTTTGCCTAACAAAGGCTATGAAGACAGCAAACAACGTAAATATCTTGCATTACAGTTTTATTTTTAAATGTTAAAGTAGCTCTAAATTTACCTTTAACATTTAATTTTGACTTGCCTGCACCATAAAGTATTTTTTCTGTTTTAATCAGGTTAATGTTTTTCAAGAAAGTGTGAGGAATTACAGTTACATCCGCTCCCGAATCGATTTTGAAATTTAAATATTGGTCATTTACTTTGAGCTTTATTTTCCATGGATCTGATATTTTTGAGTTTTGCGTTAAGACACTACCCAAAAATAAAGCAGAATTATTTTCATTTTCAATTACTTCCCTAACTTTAGGTTTTTTGACCTTATTAGTTGTGCTTCTGCATACTTCCATGTAATGTCCGATTTTTTTACATTTATGACAAATAGCATTCCGCGCTGGACAATTTTCTTTAGGATGTTTTAATTTACCGCAATTCCAACAATTATTATTATTGATAAAAAACAGTTAATCGAAATTTCAGTCACACAGCGTTTATTCCTACAAAACCGACGTTTCGGTATACACTTATACCTTCATCAGGGTCTACAAACATTCAACAAAACATCAATATATTACAAAATCACGCATAACAATCACTTACAAGTAGAATCTATAGATTATAATCATGTACACAGCATACATTCGTAGATTCATTCAGTATTACATACATCGTACAAATTTCAAAAAAGCACATACGCATCTAAATTGTCTCACGAACGACAACCGAATAAATCAGAACACATCCAGACATATCCTGCAGACCAGTTTGCAAAAAAGTGACATCATTTAATTGGATTCTTATTGGTCATCAAACCATCAATAAGTGTATGTTAACATCCAGGAATTTAAATGAAATGTAAAGAATATTTTTTAATAAACTTAGTCTGGCTTGAAATTTGCTTTTTCCTTTTTGAACCTTTCTAGGACACTATAATAAGTTTTACTAAGGCCTTGTATGTCGGTTCTAGCTTTGATATTGTTGCAATTGTCTCTGATGTGCAACATTTCAAGGAACATACGTTTAGCGTAATTCCTTTCTTCCGCTAAGATTTTAAAATCGTCCAAATTAAAACTATGGTGCAAAGAAATAGACTAGTTTTAATTTGGACGATTTTAAAATCTTAGCGGAAGAAAGGAATTACGCTAAACGTATGTTCCTTGAAATGTTGCACATCAGAGACGATTGCAACAATATCAATGCTAGAACCGACATACAAGGCCTTAGTAAAACTTATTATGGTGTCCTAGAAAGGTTCAAAAAGGAAAAAGCAAATTTCAAGCCAGACTAAGTTTATTAAAAAATATTCTTTACATTTCATTTAAATTCCTGGATGTTAACATACACTTATTGGTGGTTTGACGACCAATAAGAATCCAATTAAATGATGTCACTTTTTTGCAAACTGGTCTGCAGGATATGTCTGGATGTGTTCTGATTTATTCGGTTGTCGTTCGTGAGATAATTTAGATGCGTATGTGCTTTTTTGAAATTTGTACGATGTATTTAATACTGAATGAATCTACGAATGTATGCTGTGTACATGATTATAATCTATAGATTCTAGTTGTAAGTGATTGTTATGCGTGATTTTGTAATATATTGATGTTTGTTTGAATGTTTGTAGACCCTGATGAAGGTATAAGTGTATACCGAAACGTCGGTTTTGTAGGAATAAACGCTGTATGACTGAAAATTCGATTAACTGTTTTTTATCTACACTACACCACAGTCGAAAAAATCCCATCCCTTATTATTATTATTTTTTATTAATGTATTTTGATTCAGGCTTTCGATATTTCTTGTTTTTTTCAATTCTGTCAATCGCATTCTGAGAATTCATCGACGCTTGTTGAAGTTTGACAGTTTCTTTCTGTCGTGCTTTTGTTATTGCTAATTCTAAAGTTAAATTGTGATCTAATTGCAAAGATTCTGTCAGTGTCTTATCTTTAATACCGATTACAATTCTATCGCGTATTAATTCGTCCTTTAATGTACCGTACTGACAGTTTTCTGCTAATTTATGTAATGCCGTTACAAAAGATTCGATAGATTCATTGTTTTCTTGAATTCGAGAATTGAATCTGGCTCTTTCATATATTATATTATGTTTACCGACAAACGAATTTTCAAATACTTTCTTTACATCATCGTATTTTGCTCTCTGCGTTTCGTTTAAATTTGAAGCAGCTAATATATCCTCTGCATCATCTCCCAAGCAATAAATAAGAGTGGTAACCTGTTGACTCTCCGGCTGTTTAGTAAACTGCGAGACTTCGCGGTACCTTTCAAATCTTCATATCCACCGATCCCATTCTTCAGGATGACGAAAATCAAACGGGGAAAGCGGAGAAAATACAAAGGATGTCGGATAAACTGTTGACATGGCTGATGGTTTAATCTTCTTGTTTACCATTAATTATTTTTAGACCGCTGGCACCATGTAGGGTTATACTAGTGTAATTATTAGTAAAGCGCACAGTAAAATGATTAAGAAAGACTACACTTGTCAAAATCCAAAATACAACTTTTATTTGTTTATTAGTTACATAGCAACTTCAAAGACTATCTGATAATACTACAGAAGACATTCTAGAATCCAGCCCATGTAGATTACAATATACAACGTATTCATTAAAATGACACCCGAAAATTGAATGTTTATTATCTGATTGGTACCACGTTATGGTCCCTTTTGCATATCCAATGCAAAAATTATCCATAGTATAGATCCTAAAGCATGAATATGAATGTTTTAACAAAAATATCCATTTCAAAAATAGGTAAAATCTGACATTATTTTTGTAAAATATCATATAAATATTTGCTTCCGCGCCCGAATTTTATAATTCGTCATCATATTTTAGCTAAAAGAAAACATTGCAACAATAAAATTGCTATTTCAAGTGTGGTAGGTATTCTAGAATCCAGCCCATGTAGCTTACAATATACAATGTATTCATCAAGAAAAGGTAAAATCTGTTTTTGTTTTTGTAAAAAATCATATAATTATTTGCTTCCGCGCCCGAATTTTATAATTTTTTATCATATTTTAGCTAAAAGAAAACATTGCAACAAGAAATTTACTATTTCAAGTGTGGTAGGTATTCTAGAATCCAGCCCATGTAGCTTACAATATATAACGTATTCATGAAAATTAGGTAAAATCTAAATTTATTTTTGTAAAAAATTATATAAATATTTGCTTCCGCGCCCGAATTTTATAACTCTTTATCATATTTTAGCTAAAAAAAACATTGCAACAAGAAAATTGCTAGTTCAAATTTAGTATGTATTCTAGAATCCAGCCCATGTAGCTTACAATATACAATGTATTCATCAAGAAAAGGTAAAATCTGTTTTTGTTTTTGTAAAAAATCATATAATTATTTGCTTCCGCGCCCGAATTTTATAATTTTTTATCATATTTTAGCTAAAAGAAAACATTGCAACAAGAAATTTACTATTTCAAGTGTGGTAGGTATTCTAAAATCTAGCCCATGCTGCTTACAATATACAACGTATTCATCAAGAATAGGTAAATCTGACTTTATTTTTGTAGAAAATTATATAAATATTTGCTTCCGCGCCCAAATTTTATATTTCTTCATCATATTTTAGCTAAAAGAAAACATTGCAACAAGAAAATTGGTATATACAGTGTGGTAGGTATTCTAGAATTCAGCCCATGTAGCTTACAATATACAACGTATTCATTAAAATTACACCCGAAAATTTAATGTTTATTATCTGATTGGTACCACGTTTTGGTCACTTTTGCATGTCTAATGCTTTAAACCATCCATAGTATAGATCCTAAAGCATGAATATGAATGTTTTAACAAAAATATCCATTTCAAGAATAGGTTAAACCTGACTTAATTTTTCTAAAAAATCATATAAATATTCATCATATTTTAGCTAAAAGAAAACATTGCAACAAGATAATTGCTATTTTAAGTTTGGTAGGTTTACTAGAATCCAGCCCATGTAACTTACACTATACAACGTATTCATCAAGAATAGGTAAAATCTGACTTTATTTTTGTTAAAAATCATATAAATATTTGCTTCCGCGCCTGATTTTTATAACTCTTCATCATATTTTAGCTAAAAGAAAACATTGCAATAAGAAAATTGCTATTTCAAGTTTGGTAGGTGTTCTAGAATCCAGCCCATGTAGCTTACAATATACAACGTATTTATCAAGAAAAGGTAAAATATTACTTTATTTTTGTAAAAAAGCAAATAAATATTTGCTTCCGCGCCCGAATTTTATAATTTTTCATATTATTTTAGCTAAAAGAAAATATTGTAACAAGAAAATTGCTATTTCAAGTGTGGTAGGTATTCTAGAATCCAGCCCATGTAGTTTACAATATACAACGTATTCATCAAGAATAGGTAAAATCTGACTTTATTTTTGTAAAAAATCATATAAATATTTGCTTCAGCGCCCGAATATTATGATTATTTATCATATTTTAACTAAAAGATAACATTGCAACAAGAAAATTGCAATTTCAAGTGTGGTAGGTATTCTTGAATCCAACCTATATGGCTTACAAATTACAACGTATTCATCAAAAATAGGTAAAATCTGACTTTATATTTGTAAAAAATTATATAAATATTAGCTTCCGCGCCCGAATTAATAATAATTTTTCATTATATTTTAGCTAAAATAAAACATTGCAACAAGAAAATTGCTATTTCAAGTGTGGTAGGTATTCTAGGATCAAGCCCATGTAGCTTACAATATACATCGTATTCATTAAAATGACACCAGAAAATTGTATCTTTATTATCTGATTGGTACCACGTTATAGTCACTTTTGCATGTCCAATGCTAAAATTATCCATATTATAGAACCTAAAGCATGAATATGAATGATTTAACAAAAATATCCATTTTAAGAATGAGTAAAATCTGACTTTATTTTTGTAAAAAATCATATAAATATTTGCTTCCGCGCCTAAATTTTATCATTCTTCATCATATTTTAGCTAAAAGAAAACATTGCAACAAGAAAATTGCTATTTCATGTGTAGTAGGTATTCTAGAATCCAGGCCATGTAGCTTACAATATACAACGTATTCATCAAGGATAGGTAAAATCTGACTTTATTTTTGTAAATTATTATATAAATATTTGCTTCCGCGCCCGAATTTTATAATTCTTCATCATGTTTTAGCTAAAAGAAAACATTGCAACAAGAAAATTGCTATTTCAATTGTGGTAGGTATTCTAGAATCCAGCCTATGTAGCTTACAATATACAACGTATTCATCAAGAAAATGTAAAAACTGACTTTATTTTTGTAAAAAGTCATATAAATATTTCCTTTCGCGCGCAAATATCATAATTTTTTATCATATTTTAGCTAAAAGAAAACATTGCAACATTAAAATTGCTATTTCAAGTGTGGTAGATATTCTAGAATCCAGTCCACGTACCTTACAATACACAACGTATTCATCAAGAATAGGTTAAATCTGACTTTATTTTTGAAAAAAATTATATAAATAATTTATTCCGCGCCCGAATTTTATAATTCTTCATCATATTTTAGCTAAAAGAAAACATTGCAACAAGAAAATTTATATTTCAAGTGTGGTAGGTGTTCTAGAATCCAGCCCATGTAGCTTACAATATAAAAAGTATTCATCAAGAATAGGTAAAATCTGACATTATTTTTGTAAAAAATCATATAAATATTTGCTTCCGCGCCTGAATTTTATAATTCTTCATTATATTTTAGCTAAAAGAAAACATTGCAACAAGAAAGTTGCTATTTTAAGCGTAGTAGGTATTCTAGAATCCAGCCCATTTTCATTTAGCTTACAATATACAACGTATTCATCAAGAATAGGTAAAATCTGACTTAATTTTTGTAAAAAATCATATAAATATTTGCTTCCGCGCACGAACTTTATAATTGTTCATCATATTTTAGCTAAAAGAAAACATTGCAACAAGAAAATTGCTATTTTAAGTGTGGTAGGTATTCTAGAATCCAGCCCATGTAGTTTACATTATACAACGTATTCATTAAAATGACACCCGAAAATTGAATGTTTATTATCTGATTGATACCACGTTATAGTCACTTTTGCATGTCCAATGCTGAAATTATCCAGAGTATAGATCCAAAAGCATGAATATAAATGTTTTATCAAAAATATCCATTTCAAGAATAGGTAAAATCTGACATTATTTATGTAAAAAATCATATAAATATTTGCGTCCGCGCCCGAATTTTATAATTCTTTACCATATTTTAGCTGAAAGAAAATATTGCAACAAGAAAATTCCTATTTCAAGTGTGGTAGGTATTCTAGAATCCAGCACATGTAGCTTACAATATACAACGTATTCATCAAGAATAGGTAAAATCTAAAATTATTTTTGTAAAAAATCATATAAATAATTGCTTCCGCGCCCGAGTTTTATAATTCTTTACCAAATTTTAGCTAAAAAAAACATTGCAACAAGAAAATTACTATTTCCAGTGTGGTAGGTATTCTAGAATCCAGCCCATATAGCTCACAATATACAACGTATTCATCAAAAATAGGTAAAATCTGACTTTTTCTTTGTAAGAAATCATATAAATATTTGCTTTCGTGCCGGAATTTTATAATTCTTCATAATATTTTTGCTAAAAGAAAACATTGAAACAAGAAAATACTATTTTAAGTGTGGTAGGTATTCTAGAATTCAGCCCATGTAGCTTACATTATACAACGTATTCATTAAAATGACACCCGAAAATTGAATGTTTATTATCTGTTTGGTACCACGTTATGGTCACTTTTGCACGTCCAATGCTAAAATTATCCATAGTATGGATCCTAAAGCATGAATATGAATGTTTTAACATTAATATCCATTTCAAGAATAGGTAAAATTTGACTTTATTTTTGTAAAAAATCATATAAATATTTGCTTCCACGCCCGAATTTTATAATTTTTCATCATATTTTAGCTAGAAGAAAACATTGCAACATGAAAATTGCTATTTCAAGTGTGGTAGGTATTCTAGAATCAATCCCATGTAGATTACAATATACAAAGTATTCATCAAGAATAGGTAAAATCTGACTTTATTTTTGTAAAAATTCATATAAATATTTGCTTCCGCGCCCGAATTTATAATTCTTCATCATAATTTAGCTAAAAAAAAACATTGCAACAAGAAAATTGCTATTTTAGTGTGGTAGGTATTCTAGAATCCAGGCCATGTAGCTTACAATATACAACGTATTCATTAAAATGACACCCGAAAATTGAATGTTTATTATCTGATTGATACCACGTTATGGTCACTTTTGCATGTCCAATACTAAAATTATCCATAGTATAGAACCTAAAGCATGAATATGAATGTTTTAACAAAAATATCCTTTTCAAGAATGAGTAAAATCTGACTTTATTTTTGTAAAAAATCATATAAATATTTGCTTTCGCGCACGAATTTTATATTTTTTCATCATATTTTAGCTAAAAGAAAACATTGCAACAAGAAAATTGCTATTTCAAGTGTGGTAGGTATTCTAGAATCCAGCACATGTAGCTTACAATATACAACGTATTCATCAAGAATAGGTAAAATCTGACTTTATTTTTGTAAAAAATTATATAAATATTTGCTTCCGCGCCCGAATTTTATAATTCTTCATCACATTTTAGCTAAAAGAAAACATTGCAACAAGAAAATTGCTATTTCAAGTGTGGTAGGTATTTTAGAATCCAGCCCATGTAGCTTACAATATACAACGTATTAATCAGGAATAGGTAAAATCTGACATAATTTTTGTAAAAAATCATATAAATATTTGCTTCTGCGCCCGAATTTTATAATTCTTGATCATATTTTAGCTAAAAGAAAACATTGCAACAAGAAAATTTTTATTTCAAGTGTGGTAGGTGTAGGGTTATACTTGTGTAATTATTAGTAAAGCGCACAGTAAAGTTATTAAGAAAGACTACACTTGTCAAAATCCAAAATACAACTATTTATTTGTTTATTATTTACATAGCAACTTCAAAGACTATCTGTTTATACTACATCTCCCTTTCAGGATTAATATTTATACCTTCAAAAATTACAGAACAACGTTTGAATTAATAATTACATAACCTTCGTAGTTCGTAACGTTGAAGTTCATTGAAGATCATTCTTCAAAGGATGTAAAAACTGGAGATTTCTTCGAAGAGTAGAGCCATTTGGAGTCGTCACGAAGTATGAACGTGGTCCTGCTCTTTCTGTAACTTTTCCGAAAACTTTTTTATCGGTTATATAAACAGTATCACCTGGATGTAAAACAATTTCTTTTTTCGTACGATGACGAATGTTGTAATTCTCGGCTTGCTGTTGTTTAATTTTCTTATTTCCTTGTTTATACTTTTCATGATCTGGCAGTTGAGGTTCTAGAAGTTTTTCTAACGTAGGTAGGGTTGTTCGAATTCTACGTCCCATTAAGAGTTCTGCTGGACTGTAGAGCGAATCAGGTCTTGGTGAAGAACGATATGACAAAAGTCTTAAATACGGGTCGTTTGATTTCGTTAAAATACTCTTAATAGTTTTCACAGCTCTCTCTGCTTCTCCGTTACCCTGGTGATGATATGGACTGCTCATTTGATGTTCAATTCCATATTCCGTCATGAATTCTTTCCATGCTGTTGAGTCGAATTGTCTTCCACTGTCCGAGATTACATATTCAGGAATTCCATGTCTGGCAAAAATTGATTTGCATTGCACAATAAGTTCTTGTACAGACAACTTATGTACTTTTGCTACTTCGATATATCGTGAATAATAATCCACAATTAATACATAATGTTTCATTTTATAGTCAAAGAAATCCATGCCAAGTTTTTGCCACGGACGATTCGGTATCTCTGTTGGTATCATGTGATAAGTATGAGTGGGACGGACTTCAATACATTTTTCACATTTTCGACTACTTGTTTAATATCATTCGAAATTCCTGGCCAGAATACTACTTGTCTTGCTCGAGAAATACATTTGTTGATACCTAAGTGTCCTGTGTGAATTTTGTCAATAATTTCATTTCTCAAGCATTTTAGAATTATCAATCTATCATCCATGCATAAAATATTGTTATAACATACCAAATTACTTCTATAATTCCACCATCGTTTTAATATTTCGGGTAAGTTCGCTTTATACTTTGGCCAGCCTTCTTCAATTAATTTATTTAACATTCTACATTCTAAATCTTTGGATCGTTTAATTTTTATTTCATTTAATCTTTGTTCTGTTGCCGGTAAAGAATTCCAAATATACTTTACGTATGCTTCTATTTCTTTATCAGATTCTTTAGTAGGTGGTTCTACAGGCGCTCAAGATAACATATCTGCTGTAACTAACTGTTTGCCTGGTTTGTGAGAAATTGTATAATTAAATCTCATAAGTCGCATTTTGAAACGTTGAATCTTTATAGGCATTCCTGATAAATCTTTTTTCCCCAGTAGCGGTACTAGTGGTTTATGATCAGTTTCAATATGAAATTGTTTACCTAAAAGAAATTTTTCAAAACGTTCACATGCCCAAGAAATTGCATACGCTTCTTTTTCAATTTGTGCATACCGAATTTCTGTTTCACTCAGACTTTTTGACGCAAATGCAACAGGTCGAATTTGATTACTTTCTTCTTGAAGTAATACCGCACCTAAACCATATGATGACGCATCTGCGGATATAATGGTTTTTAAACTTGGATTATAGAACATTAACGAAGTACATTATTTTAATTTATTTATCAGTTTTCTAAATGCCTGTTCATGTTGCTGATCCCATATAAAAGTATTTGTTTCTATAAGAAGATCTCTTAAAACTTTTGTTTTATCAGCTAAATGAGGAATAAATTTTCCAACGTGATTTATACAACCAAGAAATCGCCTAACTTCTTCTATGTTTGATGGACTCTTAAGCAATTCTAAAGCTTTTATTCTATTAGGATCAGGATGAATACCGTTTTGGTCAATAATATGTCCTAAAAAACATATACTCGTTTTAGAAAATTCGCATTTATCGTTCAGCGTTACCCCGGCATCACGAATTCGCTCGAGAACTAATTTTAAACGTTTATCATGTTCTATTTGATTCTTTCCCATAATTAAAATATCATCCATGTGACAAAGAACCCCATCAATTCCATTTAATAATTCATTCATACGTTTTTGAAAATATTCTGGAGCTGACGAAATGCCAAATGGAAGTCGTTTAAAGAAAAATCTTCCAAATGGTGTAATAAAAGTTGTTAATTTTGCTGAATCGGGCGACAATTTGACTTGCCAAAGCCCACATTTAGCATCTAATTTCGAGAAAATTTTAACGGTTCCGATTCGTCCCAAAGTTTCTTCGACATTCGGTAAGATAATTTTAGGTCTTTTTACACTTTTGTTTAAATTCGTGAGATCGACACATAATCGAACCTGCCCGTTAGGTTTTTGTGCAACTACTAAGGCTGAACACCAATCGGTTGGTTCCTCAACAGGTTCTATTACGTCTATAGAAACCATTCTTTCGAGATCTTTTTTAACTAAATCGCAAAGTGGTACTGGAATTACTCTTGGAGAAGATATTGACACCGGTTTTGCGTTTGTTTCTAACTCAATTTTATATTCGCCTTTCATTAAACCTAATTGATCATTAAATAATGTTGGATAAGTTTTCTTAATTTTCATTAACGTTGTATCGGAATTTATATTCTCTATTTTGAAATTTAAAATTTCTAAAGCTTCTATAGCTGGTTTGCCTAACAAAGGCTATGAAGACAGCAAACAACGTAAATATCTTGCATTACAGTTTTATTTTTAAATGTTAAAGTAGCTCTAAATTTACCTTTAACATTTAAGTTTGACTTGCCTGCACCATAAAGTATTTTTTCTGTTTTAATCAGGTTAATGTTTTTCAAGAAAGTGTGAGGAATTACAGTTACATCCGCTCCCGAATCGATTTTGAAATTTAAATATTGGTCATTTACTTTGAGCTTTATTTTCCATGGATCTGATATTTTTGAGTTTTGCGTTAAGACACTACCCAAAAATAAAGCAGAATTATTTTCATTTTCAATTACTTCCCTAACTTTAGGTTTTTTGACCTTATTAGTTGTGCTTCTGCATACTTCCATGTAATGTCCGATTTTTTTACATTTATGACAAATAGCATTCCGCGCTGGACAATTTTCTTTAGGATGTTTTAATTTACCGCAATTCCAACAATTATTATTATTGATAAAAAACAGTTAATCGAAATTTCAGTCACACAGCGTTTATTCCTACAAAACCGACGTTTCGGTATACACTTATACCTTCATCAGGGTCTACAAACATTCAAAAAAACATCAATATATTACAAAATCACGCATAACAATCACTTACAAGTAGAATCTATAAATTATAATCATGTACACAGCATACATTCGTAGATTCATTCAGTATTACATACATCGTACAAATTTCAAAAAAGCACATACGCATCTAAATTGTCTCACGAACGACAACCGAATAAATCAGAACACATCCAGACATATCCTGCAGACCAGTTTGCAAAAAAGTGACATCATTTAATTGGATTCTTATTGGTCATCAAACCATCAATAAGTGTATGTTAACATCCAGGAATTTAAATGAAATGTAAAGAATATTTTTTAATAAACTTAGTCTGGCTTGAAATTTGCTTTTTCCTTTTTGAACCTTTCTAGGACACTATAATAAGTTTTACTAAGGCCTTGTATGTCGGTTCTAGCTTTGATATTGTTGCAATTGTCTCTGATGTGCAACATTTCAAGGAACATACGTTTAGCGTAATTCCTTTCTTCCGCTAAGATTTTAAAATCGTCCAAATTAAAACTATGGTGCAAAGAAATAGACTAGTTTTAATTTGGACGATTTTAAAATCTTAGCGGAAGAAAGGAATTACGCTAAACGTATGTTCCTTGAAATGTTGCACATCAGAGACGATTGCAACAATATCAATGCTAGAACCGACATACAAGGCCTTAGTAAAACTTATTATGGTGTCCTAGAAAGGTTCAAAAAGGAAAAAGCAAATTTCAAGCCAGACTAAGTTTATTAAAAAATATTCTTTACATTTCATTTAAATTCCTGGATGTTAACATACACTTATTGGTGGTTTGACGACCAATAAGAATCCAATTAAATGATGTCACTTTTTTGCAAACTGGTCTGCAGGATATGTCTGGATGTGTTCTGATTTATTCGGTTGTCGTTCGTGAGATAATTTAGATGCGTATGTGCTTTTTTGAAATTTGTACGATGTATGTAATACTGAATGAATCTACGAATGTATGCTGTGTACATGATTATAATCTATAGATTCTACTTGTAAGTGATTGTTATGCGTGATTTTGTAATATATTGATGTTTGTTTGAATGTTTGTAGACCCTGATGAAGGTATAAGTGTATACCGAAACGTCGGTTTTGTAGGAATAAACGCTGTATGACTGAAATTTCGATTAACTGTTTTTTATCTACACTACACCACAGTCGAAAAAATCCCATCCCTCATTATTATTATTTTTTATTAATGTATTTTGATTCAGGCTTTCGATATTTCTTGTTTTTTTCAATTCTGTCAATCGCATTCTGAGAATTCATCGACGCTTGTTGAAGTTTGACAGTTTCTTTCTGTCGTGCTTTTGTTATTGCTAATTCTAAAGTTAAATTGTGATCTAATTGCAAAGATTCTGTCAGTGTCTTATCTTTAATACCGATTACAATTCTATCGCGTAATAATTCGTCCTTTAGTGTACCGTACTGACGTTTTTCTGCTAATTTATGTAATGCCGTTACAAAAGATTCGATAGATTCATCGTTTTCTTGAATTCGAGAATTGAATCTGGCTCTTTCATATATTATATTATGTTTACCGACAAACGAATTTTCAAATACTTTCTTTACATCATCGTATTTTGCTCTCTGCGTTTCGTTTAAATTTGAAGCAGCTAATATATCCTCTGCATCATCTCCCAAGCAATAAATAAGAGTGGTAACCTGTTGACTCTCCGGCTGTTTAGTAAACTGCGAGACTTCACGGTACCTTTCAAATCTTCATATCCACCGATCCCATTCTTCAGGATGACGAAAATCAAACGGGGAAAGCGGAGAAAATACAAAGGATGTCGGATAAACTGTTGACATGGCTGATGGTTTAATCTTCTTGTTTACCATTAATTATTTTTAGACCGCTGGCACCATGTAGGGTTATACTAGTGTAATTATTAGTAAAGCGCACAGTAAAATGATTAAGAAAGACTACACTTGTCAAAATCCAAAATACAACTTTTATTTGTTTATTAGTTACATAGCAACTTCAAAGACTATCTGATAATACTACAGAAGACATTCTAGAATCCAGCCCATGTAGCTTACAATATACAACGTATTCATTAAAATGACACCCGAAAATTGAATGTTTATTATCTGATTGGTACCACGTTTTGGTCACTTTTGCGTGTCTAATGCTTTAAACCATCCATAGTATAGATCCTAAAGCATGAATATGAATGTTTTAACAAAAATATCCATTTCAAGAATAGGTTCAACCTGACTTAATTTTTCTAAAAAATCATATAAATATTCATCATATTTTAGCTAAAAGAAAACATTGCAACAAGATAATTGCTATTTTAAGTTTGGTAGGTTTACTAGAATCCAGCCCATGTAACTTACACTATACAACGTATTCATCAAGAATAGGTAAAATCTGACTTTATTTTTGTTAAAAATCATATAAATATTTGCTTCCGCGCCTGATTTTTATAACTCTTCATCATATTTTAGCTAAAAGAAAACATTGCAATAAGAAAATTGCTATTTCAAGTTTGGTAGGTGTTCTAGAATCCAGCCCATGTAGCTTACAATATACAACGTATTTATCAAGAAAAGGTAAAATATTACTTTATTTTTGTAAAAAAGCAAATAAATATTTGGTTCCGCGCCCGAATTTTATAATTTTTCATATTATTTTAACTAAAAGAAAATATTGTAACAAGAAAATTGCTATTTCAAGTGTGGTAGGTATTCTAGAATCCAGCCCATGTAGTTTACAATATACAACGTATTCATCAAGAATAGGTAAAATCTGACTTTATTTTTGTAAAAAATCATATAAATATTTGCTTTAGCGCCCGAATATTATGATTATATATCATATTTTAACTAAAAGATAACATTGCAACAAGAAAATTGCAATTTCAAGTGTGGTAGGTATTCTTGAATCCAACCTATATGGCTTACAAATTACAACGTATTCATCAAAAATAGGTAAAATCTGACTTTATATTTGTAAAAAATTATATAAATATTAGCTTCCGCGCCCGAATTAATAATAATTTTTCATTATATTTTAGCTAAAATAAAACATTGCAACAAGAAAATTGCTATTTCAAGTGTGGTAGGTATTCTAGGATCAAGCCCATGTAGCTTACAATATACAACGTATTCATTAAAATGACACCAGAAAATTGAATCTTTATTATCTGATTGGTACCACGTTATAGTCACTTTTGCATGTCCAATGCTAAAATTATCCATATTATAGAACCTAAAGCATGAATATAAATGATTTAACAAAAATATCCATTTTAAGAATGAGTAAAATCTGACTTCATAGAATCCAGGCCATGTAGCTTACAATATACAACGTATTTATCAAGGATAGGTAAAATCTGACTTTATTTTTGTAAATTATCATATAAATATTTGCTTCCGCGCCCAAATTTTATAATTCTTCATCATGTTTTAGCTAAAAGAAAACATTGCAACAAGAAAATTGCTATTTCAATTGTGGTAGGTATTCTAGAATCCAGCCTATGTAGCTTACAATATACAACGTATTCATCAAGAAAATGTAAAAACTGACTTTATTTTTGTAAAAAGTCATATAAATATTTGCTTTCGCGCGCAAATATCATAATTTTTTATCATATTTTAGCTAAAAGAAAACATTGCAACATTAAAATTGCTATTTCAAGTGTGGTAGATATTCTAGAATCCAGTCCACGTACCTTACAATACACAACGTATTCATCAAGAATAGGTAAAATCTGACTTTATTTTTGAAAAAAATTATATAAATATTTTATTCCGCGCCCGAATTTTATAATTCTTCATCATATTTTAGCTAAAAGAAAACATTGCAACAAGAAAATTTATATTTCAAGTGTGGTAGGTGTTCTAGAATCCAGCCCATGTAGCTTACAATATAAAAAGTATTCATCAAGAATAGGTAAAATCTGACATTATTTTTGTAAAAAATCATATAAATATTTGCTTCCGCGCCTGAATTTTATAATTCTTCATTATATTTTAGCTAAAAGAAAACATTGCAACAAGAAAGTTGCTATTTTAAGCGTAGTAGGTATTCTAGAATCCAGCCCATTTAGCTTACAATATACAACGTATTCATCAAGAATAGGTAAAATCTGACTTAATTTTTGTAAAAAATCATATAAATATTTGCTTCCGCGCACGAACTTTATAATTGTTCATCATATTTTAGCTAAAAGAAAACATTGCAACAAGAAAATTGCTATTTTAAGTGTGGTAGGTATTCTAGAATCCAGCCCATGTAGTTTACATTATACAACGTATTCATTAAAATGACACCCGAAAATTGAATGTTTATTATCTGATTGATACCACGTTATAGTCACTTTTGCATGTCCAATGCTGAAATTATCCAGAGTATAGATCCAAAAGCATGAATATTAATGTTTTATCAAAAATATCCATTTCAAGAATAGGTAAAATCTGACATTATTTATGTAAAAAATCATATAAATATTTGCGTCCGCGCCCGAATTTTATAATTCTTTACCATATTTTAGCTGAAAGAAAATATTGCAACAAGAAAATTCCTATTTCAAGTGTGGTAGGTATTCTAGACTCCAGCCCATGTAGCTTACAATATACAACGTAATCATCAAGAATAGGTAAAATCTAAAATTATTTTTGTAAAAAATCATATAAATAATTGCTTCCGCGCCCGAGTTTTATAATTCTTTACCAAATTTTAGCTAAAAAAAACATTGCAACAAGAAAATTACTATTTCCAGTGTGGTAGGTATTCTAGAATCCAGCCCATATAGCTCACAATATACAACGTATTCATCAAGAATAGGTAAAATCTGACTTTTTCTTTGTAAGAAATCATATAAATATTTGCTTTCGTGCCGGAATTTTATAATTCTTCATAATATTTTTGCTAAAAGAAAACATTGAAACAAGAAAATAATATTTTAAGTGTGGTAGGTATTCTAGAATTCAGCCCATGTAGCTTACATTATACAACGTATTCATTAAAATGACACCCGAAAATTGAATGTTTATTATCTGATTGGTACCACGTTATGGTCACATTTGCACGTCCAATGCTAAAATTATCCATAGTATGGATCCTAAAGCATGAATATGAATGTTTTAACATTAATATCCATTTCAAGAATAGGTAAAATTTGACTTTATTTTTGTAAAAAATCATATAAATATTTGCTTCCACGCCCGAATTTTATAATTTTTCATCATATTTTAGCTAGAAGAAAACATTGCAACATGAAAATTGCTATTTCAAGTGTGGTAGGTATTCTAGAATCAAGCCCATGTAGATTACAATATACAAAGTATTCATCAAGAATAGGTAAAATCTGACTTTATTTTTGTAAAAAATCATATAAATATTTGCTTTCGCGCAAGAATTTTATATTTTTTCATCATATTTTATCTAAAAGAAAACATTGCAACAAGAAAATTGCTATTTCAAGTGTGGTAGGTATTCTAGAATCCAGCACATGTAGCTTACAATATACAACGTATTCATCAAGAATAGGTAAAATCTGACTTTATTTTTGTAAAAAATTATATAAATATTTGCTTCCGCGCCCGAATTTTATAATTCTTCATCACATTTTAGCTAAAAGAAAACATTGCAACAAGAAAATTGCTATTTCAAGTGTGGTAGGTATTTTAGAATCCAGCCCATGTAGTTTACAATATACAACGTATTAATCAGGAATAGGTAAAATCTGACATAATTTTTGTAAAAAATTATATAAATATTTGCTTCTGCGCCCGAATTTTATAATTCTTGATCATATTTTAGCTAAAAGAAAACATTGCAATAAGAAATTTTTTATTTCAAGTGTGGTAGGTGTAGGGTTATACTTGTGTAATTATTAGTAAAGCGCACAGTAAAGTTATTAAGAAAGACTACACTTGTCATAATCCAAAATACAACTATTTATTTGTTTATTATTTACATAGCAACTTCAAAGACTATCTGTTTGTACTACATCTCCCTTTCAGGATTAATATTTATACCTTCAAAAATTACAGAACAACGTTTGAATTAATAATTACATAACCTTCGTAGTTCGTAACGTTGAAGTTCATTGAAGATCATTCTTCAAAGTATGTAAAAACTGGAGATTTCTTCGAAGAGTAGAGCCATTTGGAGTCGTCACGAAGTATGAACGTGGTCCTGCTCTTTCTGTAACTTTTCCGAAAACTTTTTTATCGGTTATATAAACAGTATCACCTGGATGTAGAACAATTTCTTTTTTCGTACGATGACGAATGTTGTAATTCTCGGCTTGCTGTTGTTTAATTTTCTTATTTCCTTGTTTATACTTTTCATGATCTGGCAGTTGAGGTTCTAGAAGTTTTTCTAACGTAGATAGGGTTGTTCGAATTCTACGTCCCATTAAGAGTTCTGCTGGACTGTAGAGCGAATCAGGTCTTGGTGAAGAACGATATGACAAAAGTCTTAAATACGGGTCGTTTGATTTCGTTAAAATACTCTTAATAGTTTTCACAGCTCTCTCTGCTTCTCCGTTACCCTAGTGATGATATGGACTGCTCATTTGATGTTCAATTCCATATTCCGTCATGAATTCTTTCCATGCTGTTGAGTCGAATTGTCTTCCACTGTCCGAGATTACATATTCAGGAATTCCATGTCTGGCAAAAATTGATTTGCATTGCACAATAAGTTCTTGTACAGACAACTTATGTACTTTTGCTACTTCGATATATCGTGAATAATAATCCACAATTAATACATAATGTTTCATTTTATAGTCAAAGAAATCCATGCCAAGTTTTTGCCACGGACGATTCGGTATCTCTGTTGGTATCATGTGATAAGTATGAGTGGGACGGACTTCAATACATTTTTCACATTTTCGACTACTTGTTTAATATCATTCGAAATTCCTGGCCAGAATACTACTTGTCTTGCTCGAGAAATACATTTGTTGATACCTAAGTGTCCTGTGTGAATTTTGTCAATAATTTCATTTCTCAAGCATTTTAGAATTATCAATCTATCATCCATGCATAAAATATTGTTATAACATACCAAATTACTTCTATAATTCCACCATCGTTTTAATATTTCGGGTAAGTTCGCTTTATACTTTGGCCAGCCTTCTTCAATTAATTTATTTAACATTCTACATTCTAAATCTTTGGATCGTTTAATTTTTATTTCATTTAATCTTTGTTCTGTTGCCGGTAAAGAATTCCAAATATACTTTACGTATGCTTCTATTTCTTTATCAGATTCTTTAGTAGGTGGTTCTACAGGCGCTCAAGATAACATATCTGCTGTAACTAACTGTTTGCCTGGTTTGTGAGAAATTGTATAATTAAATCTCATAAGTCGCATTTTGAAACGTTGAATCCTTATAGGCATTCCTGATAAATCTTTTTTCCCCAGTAGCGGTACTAGTGGTTTATGATCAGTTTCAATATGAAATTGTTTACCTAAAAGAAATTTTTCAAAACGTTCACATGCCCAAGAAATTGCATACGCTTCTTTTTCAATTTGTGCATACCGAATTTCTGTTTCACTCAGACTTTTTGACGCAAATGCAACAGGTCGAATTTGATTACTTTCTTCTTGAAGTAATACCGCACCTAAACCATATGATGACGCATCTGCGGATATAATGGTTTTTAAACTTGGATTATAGAACATTAACGAAGTACATTATTTTAATTCATTTATCAGTTTTCTAAATGCCTGTTCATGTTGCTGATCCCATATAAAAGTATTTGTTTTTTTAAGAAGATCTCTTAAAACTTTTGTTTTATCAGCTAAATGAGGAATAAATTTTCCAACGTGATTTATACAACCAAGAAATCGCCTAACTTCTTCTATGTTTGATGGACTCTTAAGCAAGTCTAAAGCTTTTATTCTATTAGGATCAGGATGAATACCGTTTTGGTCAATAATATGTCCAAAAAAACATATACTCGTTTTAGAAAATTCGCATTTATCGTTCAGCGTTACCCCGGCATCACGAATTCGCTCGAGAACTAATTTTAAACGTTTATCATGTTCTATTTGATTCTTTCCCATAATTAAAATATCATCCATGTGACAAAGAACCCCATCAATTCCATTTAATAATTCATTCATAAGTTTTTGAAAATATTCTGGAGCTGACGAAATGCCAAATGGAAGTCGTTTAAAGAAAAATCTTCCAAATTGTGTAATAAAAGTTGTTAATTTTGCTGAATCGGGCGACAATTTGACTTGCCAAAGCCCACATTTAGCATCTAATTTCGAGAAAATTTTAACGGTTCCGATTCGTCCCAAAGTTTCTTCGACATTCGGTAAGATAATTTTAGGTCTTTTTACACTTTTGTTTAAATTCGTGAGATTAAAATTTAAATATTGGTCATTTACTTTGAGCTTTATTTTCCATGGATCTGATATTTTTGAGTTTTGCGTTAAGACACTACCCAAAAATAAAGCAGAATTATTTTCATTTTTAATTACTTCCCTAACTTTAGGTTTTTTGACCTTATTAGTTGTGCTTCTGCATACTTCCATGTAATGTCCGATTTTTTTACATTTATGACAAATAGCATTCCGCGCTGGACAATTTTCTTTAGGATGTTTTAATTTACCGCAATTCCAACAATTATTATTATTGATAAAAAACAGTTAATCGAAATTTCAGTCACACAGCGTTTATTCCTACAAAACCGACCTTTCGGTATACACTTATACCTTCATCAGGGTCTACAAACATTCAAAAAAACATCAATATATTACAAAATCACGCATAACAATCACTTACAAGTAGAATCTATAGATTATAATCATGTACACAGCATACATTCGTAGATTCATTCAGTATTACATACATCGTACAAATTTCAAAAAAGCACATACGCATCTAAATTGTCTCACGAACGACAACCGAATAAATCAGAACACATCCAGACATATCCTGCAGACCAGTTTGCAAAAAAGTGACATCATTTAATTGGATTCTTATTGGTCGTCAAACCATCAATAAGTGTATGTTAACATCCAGGAATTTAAATGAAATGTAAAGAATATTTTTTAATAAACTTAGTCTGGCTTGAAATTTGCTTTTTCCTTTTTGAACCTTTCTAGGACACCATAATAAGTTTTACTAAGGCCTTGTATGTCGGTTCTAGCATTGATATTGTTGCAATTGTCTCTGATGTGCAACATTTCAAGGAACATACGTTTAGCGTAATTCCTTGAAATGTTGCACATCAGAGACGATTGCAACAATATCAATGCTAGAACCGACATACAAGGCCTTAGTAAAACTTACTATGGTGTTCTAGAAAGGTTCAAAAAGGAAAAAGCAAATTTCAAGCCAGACTAAGTTTATTAAAAAATTTTCTTTACATTTCATTTAAATTCCTGGATGTTAACATACACTTATTGGTGGTTTGACGACCAATAAGAATCCAATTAAATGATGTCACTTTTTTGCAAAATGGTCTGCAGGATATGTCTGGATGTGTTCTGATTTATTCGGTTGTCGTTCGTGAGACAATTTAGATGCGTATGTGCTTTTTTGAAATTTGTACGATGTATGTAATACTGAATGAATCTACGAATGTATGCTGTGTACATGATTATAATCTATAGATTCTACTTGTAAGTGATTGTTATGCGTGATTTTGTAATATATTGTTGTTTTTTTGAATGTTTGTAGACCCTGATGAAGGTATAAGTGTATACCGAAACGTCGGTTTTGTAGGAATAAACGCTGTATGACTGAAATTTCGATTAACTGTTTTTTATCTACACTACACCACAGTCGAAAAAATCCCATCCCTCATTATTATTATTTTTTATTAATGTATTTTGATTCAGGCTTTCGATATTTCTTGTTTTTTTTAATTCTGTCAATCGCATTCTGAGAATTCATCGACGCTTGTTGAAGTTTGACAGTTTCTTTCTGTCGTGCTTTTGTTATTGCTAATTCTAAAGTTAAATTGTGATCTAATTGCAAAGATTCTGTCAGTGTCTTATCTTTAATACCGATTACAATTCTATCGCGTATTAATTCGTCCTTTAATGTACCGTACTGACAGTTTTCTGCTAATTTATGTAATGCCGTTACAAAAGATTCGATAGATTCATCGTTTTCTTGAATTCGAGAATTGAATCTGGCTCTTTCATATATTATATTACGTTTACCGACAAACGAATTTTCAAATACTTTCTTTACATCATCGTATTTCGCTCTCTGCGTTTCGTTTAAATTTGAAGCAGCTAATGTATCCTCTGCATCATCTCCCAAGCAATAAATAAGAGTGGTTACCTGTTGACTCTCCGGCTGTTTAGTAAGCTGCGAGACTTCACGGTACCTTTCAAATCTTCATATCCACCGATCCCATTCTTCAGGATGACGAAAATCAAACGGGGAAGGCGGCGAAAATACAAAGGATGTCGGATAAACTGTTGACATGGCTGATGGTTTAGTCTTCTTGTTTACCATTAATTATTTTTAGACCGCTGCCACCATGTAGGGTTATACTAGTGTAATTATTAGTAAAGCGCACAGTAAAATGATTAAGAAAGACTACACTTGTCAAAATCCAAAATACAACTTTTATTTGTTTATTAGTTACATAGCAGTCAGCCAGTACGGTTGTGTGGTCGTGGCGTGTCTTGTCTGATCGTGTAGATAAGCAACATAGCCCGCCCTGTCCAATTGGATGGGTTGCCGCACAACGGCTCGGTGTGTGCTGGCCTTGCAGAGACTGTAGGCTGACAACCTGCATCACTAAAATGCAAGTAAAACATGTCACGAAACAAGTACTTCAGGTACTTGAGGCCTAATCGGCTTCACCAAAAATCTGGATCTACTTCCGGAAAAAACTAAGTAAGGGCTGTCACAATAGATCTTCTAGGTCGCGTTGACAAAAAAGCGACAAAACGCTTAAAACCCTCATACACATACATACATACATACATACATAGCAACTTCAAAGACTATCTGATAATACTACAGAAGGCATTCTAGAATCCAGCCCATGTAGCTTACAATATACAAAGTATTCATTAAAATGACACCCGAAAATTGAATGTTTATTATCTGATTTGTACCACGTTATGGTCCCTTTTGCATATCCAATGCAAAAATTATCCATAGTATAGATCCTAAAGCATGAATATGAATGTTTTAACAAAAATATCCATTTCAAAAATAGGTAAAATCTGACTTTATTTTTGTAAAATATCATATAAATATTTGCTTCCGCGCCCGAATTTTATAATTCGTCATCATATTTTAGCTAAAAGAAAACATTGCAACAATAAAATTGCTATTTCAAGTGTGGTAGGTATTCTAGAATCCAACCCATGTAGCTTACAATATACAATGTATTCATTAAGAAAAGGTAAAATCTGTTTTTGTTTTTGTAAAAAATCATATAATTATTTGCTTCCGCGCCCGAATTTTATAATTTTTTATCATATTTTAGCTAAAAGGAAACATTGCAACAAGAAATTTACTATTTCAAGTGTGGTAGGTATTCTAGAATCCAGCCCATGTAGCTTACAATATACAACGTATTCATGAAAATTAGGTAAAATCTAAATTTATTTTTGTAAAAAATTATATAAATATTTGCTTCCGCGCCCGAATTTTATAACTCTTTATCATATTTTAGCTAAAAAAAACATTGCAACAAGAAAATTGCTAGTTCAAATTTAGTATGTATTCTAGATTCCAGTCCATGTAGCATACAATATACAACGTATTCATTAAAATGACACCCGAAAATTAAATGTTTATTATCTGATTGGTACCTCGTTATGGTCACTTTTGCATGTCCAATGCTAAAATTATCCATAGTATAGATCCTCAAGCCTGAATATGAATGTTTTAACATTAATATCCATTTCAAGAATAGGTAAAATTTGACATTATTTTTGTAAAAAATCAAATAAATATTTGCTTCCGCGACCTATTTTTATAAATATTCATCATATTTTAGCTAAAAGAAAACATTGCAACAAGAAAATTGCTACTTCAACTGTGGTAGGTATTCTAGAATCCAGCATATGTAGCTTACAATATACAACGTATTCATCAAGAATAGGTAAAATCTGAATTTATTTTTGTAAATAATCATATAAATTTTTGCTTTCTGGCCCGAATTTTATAATTCTTCATCATATTTTAGCTAAAAGAAAACATTGCAACAAGAAAATTGCTATTTCAAGTGTGGTAGGTATTCTAGAATCCAGCCCATGTAGCTTACAATATACTACGTATTCATCAAAAATATTTAAAATCTGACTATATTTTTGTAAAAAAACATATAAATTTTTGCTTTCGTGCCCGAATTTATATTTCTTCATCATATTTTAGCAAAAAGAAAACATTGCAACAAGAAAATTGCTATTTCAAGTATGGTAGGTATACTAGAATCCAGACTAAGTAGCTTATAATATACAACGTATTTATCAAGAATAGGTAAAATATGACTTTATTTTTGTAAAAAATTGTATCAATATTTGCTTTCGCGCCCGAATTTTATAATTCTTCATCATATTTTAGCTAAAAGAAAACATTTCAACAAGAAAATTGCTTTTTGAAGTTCGGTAGGTATTCTAGAATCCAGCCCATGTACCTTACAATACACAACGTATTCATCAAGAATAGGTAAAATCTGACTTTTTTTTGTAAAAAATTATATAAATATGTGCTTCCGCGCCCGAATTTTATAATTCTTCATCATATTTTAGCTAAAAGAAAACATTGCAACAAGAAAATTATTATTATAAATGTGGTAGGTATTCTAGAATCCAGCCCATGTAGCTTACAATATACAAAGTATTCATCAAAAATAGGTAAAATCGGACTTTATTTTTGTAAAAAATCATATAAATTTTTGCTTTCGTGCTCGAATTTATATTTCTTCATCATATTTCAGCTAAACACAAAAAATTGCAACAAGAAAATTGCTATTTTATGTGTGGTAGGTATTCTAGAATCCAGCCCATGTAGCTTACAATATAGAACGTATTCATCAAGAATAGGTAAAATCTGACTTTCTTTTTGTAAAACAACCTTATAAATATTTGCTTCCACGCCCGAATTTTATAATTCTTCATCAAAAATTAGTTAAAAAAAAACATTGCAACAAGAAAATTGCTATTTCAAGTGAGGTAAGTATTCTAGAATCCAACCCATATGGCTTACTAAATACAACGTATTCATCAAGAATAGGTAAAATCTGACATTATTTTTGTAAAAAATCATATAAATATGTGCTTCCGCGCCCGAATTTTATAATTTTTCATCATATTTTATCTAAAAGAAAACATTGCATTAAGAATATTGCTATTTCAAGTGTGGAAGGTATTCTAGAATCCAGCCATGTAGCTTAATTATATAACGTATTCATCCCATGTACCTTATAATACAAAACGTATTCATCAAGGATAGGTAAAATATGACTTTATTTTTGTAAAAAATCATATAAATTTATGTTTCCGCGTCCGAATTTTATAATTTTTCATCATATTTTAGCTAAAAGAAAACGTTACAACAAGAAAATTGCTATTTCAAGTTTGGTAGGTATTCTAGAATCCAGCACATGAACCTTACTACACACAACGAATTCATCAAGAATAGGTAAAATCTGACTTTGTTTTTGTAAAAAAGTATATAAATATTGGCTTCCGCACCCGAATTTTATAGTTCTTCGTCATATTTTAGCTAACAGAAATCTGAATTTATTTTTGTAAAATATCATATAAATATTTGCTTCCGCGCCCGAATTATATAATCCTTTATCATATTTTAGCTAAAAGAAAACATTGCAACAAGAAAATTGCTATTTTAAGTGTGGTAGGTATTCTAGAATCCCGACCATGTAGCTTACAATATACAACGTATTCATCAATAAAATGTAAAATCTGACTTAATTTTTGTAAAAAATCATATAAATATTTGTTTCGGCGTCCGAATTTTATTATTTTTCATCATATTTTAGCTAAAAGAAAACATTGCAACAAGAAAATTATTATTATAAATGTGGTAGGTATTCTAGAATCCAGCCCATGTAGCTTACAATATACAACGTATTCATCGAAAATAGGTAAAATCGGACTTTATTTTTGTAATAAATCAAATAAATTTTTGCTTTCGTGCTCGAATTTATATTTCTTCATCATATTTCAGCTAAAAACAAAAAATTGCAACAAGAAAATTGCTATTTTAAGTGTGGTAGGTATTCTAGAATCCAGCCCATGTAGCTTACAATATAGAACGTATTCATCAAGAATAGGTAAATTCTGACTTTCTTTTTGTAAAAAAACCTTATAAATATTTGTTTCCGCGCCCGAATTTTATAATTCTTCATCAAATATTAGTTAAAAGAAAACATTGCAACAAGTAAATTGCTATTTCAAGTGTGGTAGGTATTCTAGAATCCAACCCATATGGCTTACTAAATACAACGTATTCATCAAGAATAGGTAAAATCTGATTTTATTTTTGTAAAAAACATATAAATATTTGCTTCCGCGCCCGAATTTTATAATTTTTCATCATATTTTAGCTAAAAGAAAACATTGCAACAAGAAAAATGCTATTTCAAGTGCCGTAGGTATTCTAGAATCCAGCCCATGTAGCTTACAATATACAACGTATTCATCAAGAATAGGTAAAATCTGGCATTATTTTTGTAAAAAATCATATAAATATATGCTTCCGCGCCCGAATTTTATAATTTTTTATCATATTTTATCTAAAAGAAAACATTGCATTAAGAATATTGCTATTTCAAGTGTTGAAGGTATTCTAGAATCCAGCCATGTAGCTTAATTATATAACGTATTCATCCCATGTACCTTACAATACACAACGTATTTATGAAGAATAGGTAAAATATGACTTTATTTTTGTAAAAAATCATATAAATATATGCTTCCGCGCCCGAATTTAATAATTTTTCATGATATTTTAGCTAAAAGAAAACATTGCAACAAGAAAATTGCTATTTCAAGTTTGGTAGGTATTCTAGAATCCAGCACATGAACCTTACTATACACAACGTATTCATCAAGAATAGGTAAAATCTGACTTTATTTTTGTAAAAATCATATAAATTTTTGCTTTCGTGCCCGAATTTATATTTCTTCATCATATTTTAGCTAAAAAAAAAAAATGCAACAAGAAAATTGCTATTTTAAGTGTGGTAGGTATTCAAGAATCCAGCCCATGTAGCTTACAATATACAACGTATTCATCAAGAATAGGTAAAATATGACTTTATTTTTGTAAAAATTTTTATAAATATTTGCTTTCGCTCCCGAATTTTATAATTCTTCATCAAAAATTAGTTATAAGAAAACATTGCAACAAGAAAATTGCTATTTCAAGTGCAATAGGTATTCTAGAATCCAACCCATATGGCTTACAAAATACAACATATTCATCAAGAATAGGTAAAATCTGATATTTTTTTTGTAAAAATTCATATAAATATTTGCTTCCGCGCCCGAATTTTATAATTTTTCATTATATTTTAGCTAAAAGAAAACATTGCAACAAGAAAATTGCTATTTCAAGTGTCGTAGGTATTTTAAAATCCAGCCCATGTAGCTTACAATATACAACGTATTCATCAAGAAAAGGTAAAATCTGACATTATTTTTGTAAAAAATCATATAAATATTAGCTTCCGCGCCGAATTTTATAATTTTTTATCATATTTTTGATAAAAGAAAACATTGCATCAAGAATATTGCTATTTCAAGTGTGAAAGGTATTCTAGAATCCAGCCATGTAGCTTAAATATATAAGGTATTCATCAAGAATAGTTTAAATTTGACTTTAATTTTGTAAAAAATCATATAAATATTAGCTTTTGCGCCTGAATTTTATAATTGTTCATCATATTTTAGCTAAAAGAAAACATTGTAAGAAGAAAATTGCTAGTTCATGTGTGGTAGGTGTTCTAGAATCCAGCCCATGTAGCTTACAATATACAACGTATTCAATAAAATGACACGCGAAAATTGATCTTTATTATCTGATTGGTACCACGTTATGGTCACTTTTGCATGTCCAATGCTAAAATTATCCATAGTATAGATCCTAAAGCATGAATATGAATGTATTAACAAAAATATCCATTTCAAGAATAAGTAAAATTTGACTTTATTTATGTAAAAAATCATATAAATATTTGCTTCTGCGCCCGAATTTTATATTTCTTTATCATATTTAAGCTAAAATAAAACATTGCAACAAGAAAATTGCTATTTCAAGTGTGGTAGGTATTCTAGAATCCAGCCCATGTAGCTTACAATATACAATGTATTCATCAAGCAAAGGTAAAGTCTGATTTTATTTTTGTAAAAAATCATATAAATATTTGCTTCCGCGCACGAATTTTACAATTTTCAATCATATTTTAACTAAAAGAAAACATTGCAACAAGAAAATTGCTATTTCAAGTGTGGTATGTATTCTACAATCCAGCCCAAGTAGCTTATAATATACAACGTATTCATCAAGAATAGGTAAAGTCTGACTTTAGTTTTGTAAAAAATCATATAAATATTTGCTTTCGCGGCCGAATTTTATAATTTTTCAACATATTTTAGCTAAAAGAAAACATTGCAACAAGAAAATTGCTATTTCAAGTGAGGTAGGTATTCTAGAATCCAGCCCATGTAGCTTACAATATACATCGTATTCATCAAGAAAATGTAAAATCTGCCATAATTTTTGTAAAAAATCGTATAAATATTTGCTTCCGCGCCCGAATTTTATAATTCTTCATCATATTTTAGCTATAAGAAAACATTGCAACAAGAAAATTGCTATTTCAAGTGTGGAAGGTATTCTAGAAACCAGCCCATGTAGCTTAAATATATAACGTATTCATCAAAAATAGTAATAATCTGACTTTAATTTTTTTAAAAATCATATAAATATTAGCTTCCGCGCCTGAATTTTATAATTGTTCATCATATTTTAGCTAAAAGAAAACATTGTAAGAAGAAAATTGCTATTTCAAGTGTGGTAGGTATTCTAGAATCCAACCCATGTAGTTTACAAAATACAACGTATTCATTAAAATGACACGCGAAAATTGAATTTTATTATCTGATTGGTACCAGGTTATGGTCACTTTTGCATGTCCAAAGCTAAAATTATCCATAGTATAGATCCTAAAGCATGAATATGAATGTATTAACAAAAATATTCATTTCAAGAATAGGTAAAATCTTACTTTATTTTTGTAAAAAATTATAAATATTTGCTTCCGCGCCCGAATTTTATATTTCTTTATCTTATTTTAGTTAAAAGAAAACATAGCAACAAGAAAATTGCTATTTCAAGTGTGGTAGGGATTCCAGAATCCAGCCCATGTAGCTATATATAACGTATCACCAAGAATATTTCAGATCTGACTTTAATTTTGTAAAAAATCATATAAATATTTCCTTCCGCGCCAGAATTTTATAATTCCTTATCATATTTTAGCTAAAAGAAAACATTGCAACAAGAAATTTGCTATTTCAAGTGTGGTAGGTGTTCTAGGATCCAGCCCATGTAGCTTACAATATACTAGGTATTCATCAAGAATAGGTAAAACCTGACTTTATTTTTGTAAAAAATCATATAAATATTTGCTTCCGCGCCCGATTTTTATAATTCTTCATCATATTTTAGCTAAAAGAAAACATTGCAACAAGAAAATTGCTATTTCAAGTGTGGTAGGTATTCTAGAATCCAGCCCATGTAGTTTACAATATACAAGGTATTCACCAAGAAAAGGTAAAATCTGACATTATTTTTGTTAAAAATCATTTAAATATTTGCTTCCGCGCCCGAATTTAATAATTTTTCGTCATATTTTAGCTAAAAGAAAACATTGCAACAAGAAAATTGCTATTTCAAATGTGGTAGGTATTCCAGAATCCAGCCCATGTAGCTTACAATATACAACGTATTCATTAAAACGACACGCGGAAATTGAATGTTTATTATCTGATTGGTACCTCGTTATGGTCACTTTTGCATTTCCAATGTTAAAATTATCCATAGTATAGATCCTAATGCATGAATATGAATGTATTAACAAAAATATCCATTTCTAGGATAGTTAAAATCTGACTTTATTTTTGTAAAAAATCATATAAATATTAGTTTCTGCGACCGAATTTTATAATTCTTTATCATATTTTAGCTAAAAGAAAACATTGCAACAATAAAATTGCTATTTCAAGTGTGGTAGGTATTCTAGAATCCAGCCCATGTAGCTTACAATATAATAATAATAATAATAATAATAATAATAATTATAATAATAATAAACTTTATTGATAGGAAAAGTCAAAGGGTGAGGTTCAGCCAAAGGCTGTTCTTCCACCTAAGCATACATTGAGTATATCTACAAATACAAGAAATAAATAAAGTTATTAGCATGCCAACTGTGGTAAATGGAACATACAAATATAAGAATATATGAAAGTAAAACTAATTATAAAGGTAACAAGTTAACATACGGCATAAATACCTTAAGACTAATATAAGAATTTAACAGATTTCTTAAAGTTACTTACAGACAGAGACTTCATTGATAACGGTAAGTCGTTATAAAGAGTGGGAGCCAGGTAAGAGAAAGATGCTTTAAATTTTGTTTTGTTGTAGGACGGAACAATGTACAAAGCTCTGATACTTAAAGAGTAATTATAATGTTTTAGGATTAGTTTATCTAATAGATATAAGGGAGTCCCTGATTGTATAACTTTATGAACAAGATTTAGTTAAGGTATTTTTGTTCTGCTGTCAACATCTTTCATATTTGCTAGAACTCTGTATTCAGATATATGATCATATTTGCGCACTCCATAAACGAATCTTAGGCATGAATTCTCAATAAGTATAATTTTGTTTTTATCAGTTTGAGTAAGGTTTGGAACATAGGAACATGCACAGTAATCTAATAAAGGTAAAATTACAGAATGAACTATGCGTAGTTTAACAGTCGAGCTCATGTCATGTCGGAATTGATACAGATGCCTAAGTTTTAATCTTATTGCAATTAATTTTCTATTTAAATGTTTCCTAAATATTAGGTTTTCGTCAATAAGGAGCCCCAAAAGTTTTACGAATGTGCACCCTTGTAATACTACACCATTCAAAATAATATCAGGTATTATGCATTTGCCTATTAAAAGTAGAGAGGATTTAGCAGCATTGATTTTGAAACCAATATTATGAACCCATTTTTGTAGCAAATCAAGTTCCTTATTGACGATTTCACATTGTTCAATGATGGAATCGGAGTCAATTGATGCAATAATTTGTAATATACAACGTATTCATCAAGAATAAGTAAAATCTGACTTTATTTTTGTAAAAAATCATATAAGTATTTGTTTCCGCGCTCGATTTTTATAATTCTTCATCATATTTTAGCTAAAAGAAAACATTGCAACAAGAAAATTGCTATTTCAAGTGTGGTAGGTATTCCAGAATCCAGCCCATGTAGCTTACAATATACAACGTATTCATCAAGAATAGGTAAAATCTGACTTTATTTTTGCAAAAAATCATATAAATATTTGCTTCCGCGCCCGAATTTTATAATTCTTTATCATATTATAGTTAAAAAAAACATTGCAATAAAAAAATTGGTATTTCAAGTGTGGTAAATATTCTAGAATCCAGCCTATGTAGCTTACAATATACAACGTAGTCATCAAGAAAAGGTAAAATCTGACTTTATTTTTGTAAAAAATCATATAAATATTACCTTCCGCGCTCAAATTTTATAATTCTTCATCATATTTTAGTTAAAAGTAAACATTGCAACAAGAAAATTGCTATTTCAAGTGTGGAAGGTATTCTAGAATCCAGCCCATGTAGCTAACAATATATAACGTATTCATCAAGAAAAGTTAAAATCTGACTTTAATTTTGTAAAAAATCATATAAATATTAGCTTCCGCGCCTGAATTTTATAATTCTTCATCATATTTTAGCTAATAGAAAACATTGCAACAAGAAAATTGCTATTTCAAGTGTGGAAGGTATTCTAGAATCCAGCCCATGTTGCTTACAATATATAACGTATTCATCAAGAATAGGTAAATTCTGATTTTATTTTTGTAAAAAATCATATAAGAGTAGTTAAGTCATGAGAGTTCTGGCTCCTTGGTGCGGTGGTGAGGTGGTGCTGAGGGTGTCGGGGGCGTTGGTATTCGGGTTGTTGTGACGTCATAGCGTTGGGATGCTGGTGCGGTGACGTCATAGCGGTGGATTGGCGGGTCCTTAAGACGTTGGCGAGTCCTTAAGACGTTGGCGAGGTCCTGTAGGTGGGTCCTTAAGACGTTAGCAGGGTCCTCAAGACGTTGGCGGGTTCCTCAATACATTGGCTGGGGCCGCGCTTAAGGCCCGCATTTGACCATATGGTGGGTGACTCATTTACAAGACCAGCATTTGAACACATGACTTTACGCAGACAGACAAAGATAATTTATGCACTTTGGAAATCGAACATTTGCAATCTGATTAACCAGCATCTACACATATGTTGCCACGAGCCACAAAGTGTTTCCTAGTCGAGTAATGAAGGATCTGGCTTTATAAACAAGTAGTTCGTGTTTGACACCGTATCGATGCTAATTTTTTATTATGTAATTAAAAGGGGGAACGAGAAATTAGCACACTACTTAAATGTTTTCGCAGACAAATTAAATTTATGCACCCTAATCATCGAGCACGTGGTTGAATGTCCAGATGTTCATTGAACAAGTATGTGCTTGTTTGTTTATGAAGTTAAATAGCATTTCAAAAGATCTGCACTGCCACTGCACTTTTTATTCATCACTGGGGGGTAGGGAAGGAATAAATAATAAAAATATTTATTATATTTATTTATTTATTTGTGAAACTATATTACAAATACCTGAAATACAATATGTATGGACTAAACTAGCGTACTACAATATTTATGCGGATAAGTATCTGGTGACATAAAACTTATCATTCGTTTATCATCATATGGACTTAAAGCTAACTTATTCTGTCTAACAGTATATACAACATGTTGTTTTGATGTTATTAACATTTGTGGTCTTGTTATAGTTTCATTATTAAATATGCAATTGTAATAGTCTTCAAAACAAATTGATTTCAATGTAGCTTTCGAAATACCTTTAGCCTTCATACTTACCTCATGCTTATTGTTTGAAAAAGTTTTATATGCATACATTTTTGCCCGTAACCCAATAAATTCAGTCATAATGTTACCATTGTTTTCATCTTTCATTAAACCGATGACTTTCTTATTAACTAAAGGAATATTATATACATTATCTATAGGGTACTCTGAAGTATCAAACTTATGAAGATCTCTTTTCATAATATTATAAATATTAACATTTTTAAATAAATTAATTAAACTGTCAGTATCGGTATAACACAATTCTGCATTTGAATTTAAATTTTGTTGAATATAGTTATAATGAAAGTCATAAATGTATGTTTTTGATATATCTGATATACAAAATCCCACATAAATAGGTTTGTTAACAAGAACTGATGTTTTATTCATTTCAACAAGTATTACGTCATCACCGAGTATAGTAAAGCTGTGAAAATTTGGTTTAGCTATGAGATTTTTCGCTTCATGTTTGCCATCCCACATTGTAACTAATTTAACATTTTTATGTTTTCGAACATTTTCCATCGTTTTCCCAAAAACAGCATTATTCATCAATTTAAAAAAATTCTTTTGAAATTCCTTATTTGATTGTTTTCTAAGTTCAGTGTTTAAATCGATATAAGATTTTAACCAAAGACTTTGCTTGAATTTAAGAATTCTGTGAATTTTCTTTAGTTGTAATCCTAATTTCAAATACTGTTACAAATTTTGATAATGTATAACATAGTTTTTTTTTATTATATAAGTTTGCTACTAATTTAGACTGCTTTGAATTTGGAGGTATAAAATTTTCCGGACATAATGGCAAATCTTTATGTAATTCATGTAAAGATTTGGGGTACTCCAAATCAACTTCAAAAATGTAGCCGATTTCAGAATTTTCTGGAAGATTTATAAGGTCTATGTGATAAAATTCAGTAATATTAACCCAGTTGAATTCTCCATATAGTAAATAGTGACTCATCGCCGCTCCGTACAAATTATTCACATCAAAATACATAAGGTAAGTATCTTCTTCTTCGGAGTTGTACAATTCATTTAAATATTTATTATTTGCCTTTGCGTACCTCTTTGAACACTGGACTAAACCACCTCGAATCCCTTTTTCTATAAATAGTAATTTTTCAACATCTGTAAGTAATTCAAGTTGTATATTTGTATATTTAAATATCGCATCAAATGCTAGACCAGGCGCTGTGAAATAATGAAGAGCTTCTAATTTATATGTTTCTAAACAATTTTTTCGAAATTTTTCAAACACATCTGCTAATAAATGAACATCCGTTGTTAGATACAGGTCGGAATATTGCCCTAATGTTTTGATGTTAAATGTTTCCCATACTTTTTTAGCACGTTCATAATCCTGGTCATTGATGTTTTCATGCTTCAAACTACTATAAAATTCATTCTGGTTAGGTAAAAAAGATTGTTCAAACTTATCCCAGTTGTCAACATATTCATAAGGAAATACCCCTTTCCTTGTCAATAACTTAAACTGGTTTATGTCTTTACAGAAATTTTGTGTTATCGGCTTCTCATCGTCTTTCAAATAGGATGATAATTTTTCAATACTACTAGGCATAAATCGGAAAGAATCTATGAACCTGAAATTTATTTTTGAGCCCTGAATATATTTTGTAAATGAAATGTAGCGCTATTTATTTACTGGAAGTAATGACACTACTCCTGGTATCTTTTTAGCTATGTTTTTAATAATAAAATGTCCATCATAATTAACGAGGTTATGAAATACAACTGGGATAGTATGTGATTTTTTAAAATTTAAATTACATGATTGATGCGCCACGAAAAAAACCAGTAAAATGATTGTGATCGCGAACTTTTATATCAGTCACAAAGAACTCCTTTTGACATATGTATCAAATTTTTGTTCTTAAGAACTCTATTTCTTGTTCTCTTGTCATTTTTAGGGGTACTGGGTTATCAAATTTATCGCTAATAAACTGTGAAATTTTGTAAAGTTCAGTTGAAAACCAATCAATGCAGTGCTCACTTCGGTTTAATTTAAAATCTGAAAGATTGTTATCATGTGAACATTTTAAATAATATGCAATGCTACTTGGAACATGCTTATGAATTTTGATTGAATTTTTATTATCTTTATCTTCAGTTTTTTGTAAAATAGATTCTATATCGGTATATATTACAAACGGTACAGTATCCTGATAATGATAAATTTTGAATTTCAAATATTTGTTTTCTTCAGTAGGTAATTCAACGCGACATTTATTAATTAATTTACAGTCAATTAAATGCTGATTAAAAGCCGTCTCTTTTAAACATCTATCACAAAAGTATATTTTTCCGTTATGTTTTGATATTTGTTTAGTTGGTAGTCTAGATAAATTTTTAATCCACATAAAGTGATAATTAGTATTATTTCTTACATTTTTAACAGTGTCATCATCCACTTCTACATTTTTGTCACTACTATCATTATTAGATAACATTAATAAATGAATAAACTTAGTCAAGTACAATGGCACAACTTCATGTTTCTCTGTACCGAATTTTTCCAATGTATAAACATTTATGGATAAATTATTCAGTTTTTCAAATTTGGGAATGTTGTTTAAATGCATCGGAAAACTCATGCCGTCATATTTCAACACTCTACTGAAATGTGGGTAAGATGACACTCTATCTGAATTTTTATTTGAAGGATATAGAGCGGAAACTATAGCCCATAAAAAGCAGTATTAATCTGCATTTTTTAAATTGATTATTGCATGTTTATTTTTAATGTCAAGCGGTAAATCAATATATTCCCCACCAAAAATAGGTGTATATTTATTAATATTAATTTTTAAATGTAATATTTCAAACAAAGCCCACCCCGAATCGCGCTCCTGAAACTCAGATAATTTTGTTAGTATTTTACTCACGTTTTCACGAAACCACTCTCTGACACTTGCCGTTTTGGTTATAATGCTATTGGCTGTATTGAAAGATTTTATTTCGATCACACCTGTTTTAGGTAATATAAAATTTGCACTAAAAGTTAAATTTACTTTCAAATTTGAAGATTTTAGAAGTTCTTTAATTTTATTAGAAAAAAATCTAAAACACTTATTTAAGAATAATGAACGATCTTTGTAATTTAAATTTGCGATAATTCCCGTACATATTCGAGATTCAAAACAGGATTGTAGATCTTGCCAAACTATTTTTTTTGACTTTAACCCACCGCCATAAATACCTCGTTTTATTTGTTTTAAATTTTCGCGGTAAAATTTGAATAAAGCTAAATTAGATTCCAACTGAAATAAATTACCATTAATTTCACCATTTTGTTTTAAAGCCCGGTTCATTAATAAAATAAACTTATTAATAATCTTTAACCATCGTATACATTCGTCTTGAGTTTTTAAAATTTTAATTCCGTCGACAAGTGTCTTTAATGCTTTGCTACTTACTTTAGCAACGCTTGACATCGCAATCTGTTCTGTGCGCCTAACCGAGCTCAAATGACTGATTTGCAATGACATCGCGCTTCTGAAGGGCTGAGTGTGCAACATCAGACACAGTAACCAATCAAAACTGTGCATTCCAATTTATAAATAATTCATTACCCACTAATTATTTTAATTTATGCATCATTCAAAAATACATGTCTGAACATGCAAGCTACAACTTTACAAATTGCGCTGGGAGTAGGGAAGGAATGAAGAACATTAGAAATCATAACTATTATAATAATTTATTTAAACGAGTTATTAATTTCTGATTCGTTAAAATATTATATATATTTTAAAATTAAATGCTTACTTACATTAAAAATACTTATTTACTTCTGTACACATATTACATTTACATAACACACAGTTTTTAAAAAATCAATGTTTGGTGTGCGGTGAACAATCCACACCATGTCTTCTTCGGCATCTTCTTCTTCTTCAATTTCTTCCTCTGCATCTGGTCTGTGCTCAGCATGTTGTTCTTGAGCCATCGTCTCTTCCATCGCCTGATTTTGTACAAAATTGTGTAACACCTCAAGTGACAAATTAGCAGCTTGTATATATTCCTGCTGATCCGTGATGCACTTTTCGAGGTATTCACAATATTGTTTATATTCTTGAAGCTGTAGCCAGTTATTGGAACAGCAGTCACAGTACCCGATAAGTTCTTCGGGAATAACAACTCTCGCAGAAAATACTCGTGGCATGTTGTAATGATGGCTAATTGTTTTGTACTATTTAAAAATTCATTTTTAACCCTATTTATACTGTGTGCATTCCAAAGTGCATTACAGCAGATGATACTTCATATATAGCATTGGTCGTCTGAGAGGTGAAGATTGGTAATCATTCGTTTAGATATCATCAGTAACACACGCCTCCTGTGCAATTACCAGCTGTTATTACAGTTTTTAAATAAAAGTCATCTAATTATTGTAAAACATTTATTTTACATCCAAAAAATAATACAAAATACATGTATATATTACTAACAATATTTGTTAACGGATTATAGTTAATTATTTTATCATGGATTATTAAACAATATGCAACTGTGTTCTCGGGCATATTTTCAGTAGTTTCAAATTCTAATCTTATGTCAACATTACCCGACTTCAATGTCTCACTTTGATGGGAACAATCTATAACTCCTAGAGGTGCTGTATTTAAAAACTCATCTGGCGCGAAAATAGGTTCACATGACCGCTCATAGTAAGACAATTGAAACTGAGTGTACATGTCGTTAAGCATTGCCCAATGATTATTCTTAAAGTTTAAATTTAAATGATCATAAGGATACACATCAGAATTTAAATACAACTTAATATTAGTTAAGTTACAATGATCAAATTTACTCATATTTTTACTTAGTTTATTTTTGCGATCAGTTTGAAATCCCACGATGACATAACGCGGTGTTTCTAATTGAGCTGTCGTTTTAATCGGCCAGGTATGTCGCTGCGTTTTTTGTAGTAGTGGATATTCATGAAGCTCCCAGCTGCGGAATGCTATCTCCAAATTAACACTTTTCTCCATATACTTCATAAGCATTAATCGCTCGGCATCAGCTACAGATATATGTGGAATCTTCCAATGAACTTTACTTAACTCAATCTTCATTTTTTCGTTTGCTGCTCTATTCTTAATCGCATTCATGTCTGTGCTGCTTCGAATAAGGACTAATTCTTGTTGTAAATTTAAAATAATTTTTTTGAAATCTTCACAGAACCCCAATAGCATGTTTAATAGAATACATATGTTAAAATTGCCGTTATCATCAATTATATGTTTTGTATTATCAGTTAAAGGTGATCAACCAGCAATTTGTAATCGTTTGCTTTCATTCGTGTTATAAGAGACATAACCTTTCATACAAGAAGTTATGCCAGGTTTACGGACTCTATCTATAACTATTCCACCAATTTCATATCGAATTTCACTGAACAAAAATGCAAATGCGTTGTTAACCAATTTAGCTGTAGTTGACAGTTTGTTGTCATGTGTGAGAAGTTTTCCCTCAATATAAAGTAAACTATTCCACGGTAGAGTGTACAAATCTTGTTGCTGTATAAGTATGCGGATTTCATCATTATTGTTTGAAGTTGTAGATGCATACGGTTGATGTGTGTGTTTTTCCGCATGACGGATTAAATCATCAAATAAAGCCTTTTTGGACACGCTCAAAATATTAGCATTCATTTTGATGAATGCAGAAAATAAAATTTTTAGACTTTTTATATTTAACTCCAATCCAAATAATTAAGGCTTTTATCCGTTTTCTCGGTCTATTATTATCCAGATTGTACTTTAAACCCAAGAGATTTTAGTAATTTATAATTGACGGGTGTTAACCCTTCAACAGTTTTCTTACGAATGATGTAACTACACTTTCGAGCAGTATTTATATGTTTGCAAGTAGTATGATTCAAGTTTATCTCCATTTTCTTTTTTAAGATGCAGTCTTACCGAAATAACTTCTTTAATTTACTTTCCGTGTTGGTCTACTATTTTAAGGGTTAAAGAATTTATTACTCGTGTGCTGATTGGTAGATAGATTACTTGATTTGGTGCCTCTATAATTTTGAATCCTGGCGGGACGCGCGGAAAAAAATCATGAATTATGTGCACATTTTTATTATTTGAATAAGAATTTTTAGTTATGCTACACTCAATACACACTGCATTTACTTTAATTATAGAAACTGGATTGTCAGATTCATGTGATATATTAGCTGCTAATCGACGGGGTTTAAACCCTAAAATATTACCAATTGAATTGTCTCGTATAAAATTTATTTCCTTATTGCTTCTAACTTCACACTTAAGAGTATTATTATTTGCTACTATGTTTAATTCAGTGCCAGCATCTAACTTACTGGTTAAGAATTTATTTATATCATCAATTTCATAAGAACCTTCCGGAATAGTAATTACACGACTACCAATATAAAATTTATTATTTTAATTATCAATGTTCGGTATCGCATTATAAACTTCAAAATTTATTAAACCGAGAACATACTCCGAATCTTCATCGAGTGTAATTGGTGGATAAAAGATCTGAGTTATAATTGAATTAGTACCGAAGAGCGTAAACGTGTATGACATGACGGTTCAACCAATACTGAGGAGTAATCAGATTTGTTCATAAAGAAATGCTAAACATAAATGACCACACCTTACACTGTTATTAGGTTGGTATCTATCATAATTGTAGTGTATTGAACACCTGTTTCCGAAATAATTAATTAGTTCTTTTGGCAGCGCGAGGTTTCCATAACTGTCAAAGTATGTAACTAAATTATTATGTTTTTTGTATGCAACCCAATGAGATCCTGACCCGTTACTGTTATCCAAATTAACTATTGCATACTCGTTATGATTTACTTTTTTAGGTAAATTATTTCTCATGAAAACTCCTCTAAAGAAAGGGATTTTTAATAGTTTAGCATATTTTTCAAGATCAATATTAGTTAATGCCCGCGATGGTAAATCTATTGGGAGTTTTTTAAATATAGTCCAAGTCCCTTACGGTACGGCTTCAAGTAAAGACCTTTCCCCATAGCTATAGATTCCATCATTTTGTTATGGCGCTGAGCTTTTTTTAATTGCTCGGTAGCAGCTTTAGCGTCGTGAACAGCCTTGGCGATACCTGCTGCACCACCCCCATGTGCGCCTAGAGCGCTCAAGCTGGCGAAAATTGGAATTAGGGGAAGGAACCCTCCGGTTTTTGGTACTGATATAACTCTTGGGTTTTAATCTTTCGCTTTATTCTCTTAACCGTTCGTAAAGCTATTCTTGCAGATTTAATCAAATCAGAACCACTGATATTTCTCTTTATGGCTTTCCGTGCGCGGTTGACCACGTTGCGAAACGACAAACTTCCGCCAGTTTTCTTCCTCTTCTGCACCCGCATCATGACTATTTAAGGAGCTCACGTCTTACCTCTTCCGCAGTCAGTAACGAACTGTGCTGATGTAACGTTCATCTCCTTATTTATATCAAAATGCATACTGTAAAACAAAGTCATAGCCTCGACGTAAAGAATTATGATTTGAATAATGTCAGTAGTGAGCCGCACCATAGTATATTATTACCAGATATTGTAAGATGTATTTTAGCCGGTCCATCCGGATGCGGTAAGACAAATGTTATGATTGCACTATTAGAACATGAAAATGGCTTATGTTTTTCTAATATCTACATATACTCAAAATCATTATTCCAGCGTAAATATGAGTATTTAAAAATGTTACTAGAACCTATAGACGGAGTAGGTTACTTTGCGTATAATGAAAACGTAGATATTGAAAAGCCGTGCAATGCGCAATACAATTCAGTATTTATATTTGATGATGTAGCGTGTGATAAACAAGATGTAATTAGAGAATACTTTTCTATGGGTCGCCATAAGGCTATAGATTGTTTTTATGTATGTCAGACTTATACCAGAATCCCTAAACATCTTATACGAGATAATGCGAACTTATTAGTATTATTTAAACAAGATGATATGAATTTAAAACATGTATATTCTGATCACGTGAATACAGATATGTCACATGAAAAATTTAAGAATCTCTGCTCATTTTGTTGGTGTATGGATTCGTGGTTATTGACAAAGAGAGTGAATTAAATAGAGGGCGTTATCGTAAAGGCTTTGATCGGTATATTATAATAAATAACAGTGACGTGAGCTAAGAGGTATCAGTTGGTAGTTAGTTGTCGTAAGGTAAACATCTCAAACAGGTTAAATAGAACAGTAACGGATGAATTTAAATTATATTTGCTTTTGATTTGATTTTGCAGATCATTATCTGGTAATGATCTGGTTATCAATTGTTGGATCAGTTTTTTATCTGTTTCTACAAATAACAGCTCTAATAATCACCTGTTTATGAGTTCATATATGAACTTGAACCTGTTTGCCATCTGTTTTAAATTGTTCAACCGGTATCTGTTTTCCAGAACAGATTTAGGTTAGGTTTGAACCGATAGCTGTTTTTCAGAACAGGGCTGTTTTAGCTGTTTTAAACGGATGAACGGGTACCTGTTTTCCAAAACAGGGCTGTTTTACCTGTTTTAAACGGTTGAACTGGCACCTGTTTTCCAGAACAAGGTTGTTTTTAGCTGTTCTAAATTGTTAATCTGGTACCTGTTTTCCAGAACAGGGTTGTTTTTTATAATTATAGCTATCTTTTTTCATAAAACCACTTACAATGGATACGAGCTTAAAAATGGATTTAATCTAAACAAGAAATATTGTAAATCAAAAACTTCGTAATCTTAAACGTGATGCATTACAGAGAAAAGCTGAATTGGAATTCCAATATAAGCCAATAATCAAATCTTTACAAGATATTGCAGTCAATCTACCAATGACCAATATAAAGGATGAAATTAAAAGAGAACCAAAAGAGGAGGAGAAAGAGGAAATACCAGAGAAAAATAAAACTTTAGTAGGCCCTAAATTTTTGGAAACAAGTGTTATAGCACAATCAGGGGGTGAGAGTGAGGATGATGATGTACTTCAATCAAGCGTGATAGAAGACCAACCATCAATAACTAGAGATGATATTTTGAATTTAACCCAGGAACCTTCATTCAGGGAGTATTTAGAGCAGTATGATCCACTACCACGACAATACATTGAAGATATGTTAAAAGATGATAAAAATTTATTTGATTTCAAGTATGGCGTGCGACATGATGTTGAAACTGATAAATTTTATATCGGTAATTCTGAGTTAAAAATTCAGGGTAAAGATTTAGTTTTACAAAATTTGAAATATTTAGGCACACCAGGTTTATATGAGCTCTTATTTAAAAAGCAGCCATTGGGATATTCCCAGACTAATCAAAGAAATTATATTGATATTGTAAAAAGAACAAATGCCGCCAATCGAAATTATAGTGAAAATGAGCAATTAGCAGGATCAAGGTCACATAAGTATACTACCGTAATAGCTCCAATGTTAGATCCTCGAAGGAGAGTTTTACAATCTAGAAAATTAAGTTCGGTTTCTAAAAGAACAGGTTCAACGTCAGGTGGTAGTTATTTGAAAACGTTTACTAAAAAACAAGTGGAGTACGTATACTGGGACAATATTAATGAATTGGTTAATAGACTACGTCTTTTAATTGCGTCACGTGATGCCGGTCAGGTCACGATAATGAAATTATATCCATAATTGAAGAGTTAAAAGAAGCGGGAGTTATAAAATAGCGACAGTTTAATAATGACTCTTGATAAGTTCGGACGTCATATTGACCATCATAATACTAAAAAATATACAAATAATGAATTACTTTTTGTTTCGAAACAAGTTAAGGAATTAGAATTAGATTGTATAAAGAAAATAAATATACTTGAAAATAAATTCCGAATAGAATTGTCTAAAGTAAAAAATAATTTAAAATCTACCATTGTTATTAATTTAAAATTAAAACTAGATGGTGACATTTATAATATAATAAACAGCTCTAATTTATCTTTTTACAATTTTCCTTGTACTGGTAAAATAATTCAGATTAATTTAAGTAATCCAAAAGAGCTACTAAACTATCGAATTAATAAAGAACCCCGTATCTCAATAATAGTTAATAAACATGTTGTAAAGGATGATAAATTGATAATATATCCCAGTCCTGCAAGTTTAAATACGAGTGATTTATATGTGGAAATCGTACTAGAAACATATGTTAACTATGTCGAAAATTAAACGTGAAATTGTGGAAGAATTACATAAATCAGCACGAGTACACTTTCCCAGGAGGCGTGTAATTACAAAGGGAATAAATGACTTATTCCAGGCTGATTTGGTTGAAATGATTCCTTATGCTAGAATAAATAAAGGATATCGCTACATTCTAGTCGTTATTGATGTATTTTCTAAATTTTTGTGGACTAAACCCATAAAGAACAAAGCAGGTTCTGAAATTTCGAAAGCTATGAAAAGTAGTTTGCTTAGTAGTAATCGAATTCCTCAAAATTTACAAACTGATCTCGGCAAAGTATTTTATAATAAAAATTTTCAAAATTTAATGAATAAATATAATATTAATCATTATTCAAGTTATAGTACTAAAAAGGCATCTATTGTAGAGCGAGTTAATCGCATTTTAAAATCAATGATGTGGAAAGAGTTTAGCTTACAAGGTACAAATAAGTGGTTGAGTTTATTACCTAAACTTACAGAAAAGTATAATAATACAAAACACAGAACCATTAATATGAAACCTAGTGAAGTTAGCAGCAAACATGAACAATTACTTCTTGACAATGTTAACAGTAATATTAAAATGATTTGGAAAACAAAATTTAAAGAGAATGATTTTGTGCGTATAAACAAATATAGAGGGGTTTTTACGAAAGGTTATACTCCTAATTGGTCTAATGAAATTTTTACTATATATTCAATTCAATTAACAAATCCTTTTACTTATAAGATCAGTCCGGCCAAATTATAAAAGGGGGATTTTATGAATACGAATTACAGAAAGTAAAGTATCCTGATACATACCTTTCAAATATTTGAGGCTGATGACACCATGACATTTATATGTAAAGAAATAGCCGTTTTAAATATTAATACGAATTCTCTTGATTTTAAAATATTTTTACCTCCGTACCCTTTCTGTAGTTTAAATACTAAAAGTCAGAAAAATGTGCTTTGGCTATCAAATAAATACCATCATTTAGAATGGATTTCAGGCAATATAAATTACAGTCTTTTAAACAATATTGTGCGAGGCATGTTTAGTGGTGCTTGCAAAATTTATGTTAAGGGATCTGATAAAATTAAATGGTTAAATAATATCTTAGGTTTACATAAATTAAAAATTGTTAATATGGAATGTTTTGGTTGTCCTTCATTAAAAGAATTACGTGAATCTTTTCAATTAAATATATCTAAATCACATCTGCAAAACTGTGCTATAAAAAATGTATACTTATTAAAAGACTGGTACAAGCAACGTTTTAATTCATTGGCTTCATTTAAAAAGTTTAATGATACGGGATTTTTACATTTTATGTCTGAAGAGGATATATCATGTCTGCCTAAAGAGTTTATTATGGCCTGCATCCCACGTCAAATAGAAGGGGAATGGGACAAATTTCCCAGGAACTGGCAAGATGATAAGGAATTCCAGAACTATAGGCGCTGCACTGACCACCCGCTAATTACTGACGTCAACACGGATCAAGTCGGGAATGTGTACCCAATTAAAAAGTATTGTATTCAATGTAATAAATAATTTCATGTAATATTAATTATAATGTAACAAGTTTAAAAATAAATTTTAATTTAAAATATTTTATATTTTATTTGTTTTTCTTACCATATCCCAACATCTGTATCTAACTTCGATAGGATTGAATTTATGAAGGTAAGCACATGTAAAAATCAAACAATACAGTTTTATTATTATATTATTGAGAATAATAGTTACAAATTATTACATAATACTTATACATAAAAATATTTCATATTTCTATTTTCTAATATAGGTTTTAAAAGTGGTTCATAAAAACTATCAATCTTATATCTAAAATGTGCTCTATCAATAGCTATTTGTATCCATGGGCTCTGCCTCGCTGTTTTATAAGCGAATGTCCATACAAACAAGTAATGAACTTTGACTGTTTCATTGAACTGCACTTTCATGGTTTATGTTTAACTGTTTAATATTTTTAACAATATTTTTTAAAACATAGTAATTATGAACATCTTGTTTCAAACGTTTCAGTTTTAATAAATGTTTATTTATATCACTTATTAAATTGTTTTTATGATTCACTTTTCGATAAATCATCTTCATATTATCATTCACACTTCACTGCTGCATACCAGCTGCTGCTGATTATAGTGAACAGAACGCCAAGTCCACTACTTTTCCGATTTTGCCATTGGAAACCACATACAATTTCCCAGCTTGGGCTTGTTGGATACCCTCTTTTATTTTTTCGTCGGTTAATTGGTTAAACCGTGAACCGAGGAATAAAATGTTGCTCTCTAATTCTAGAACAACTTTCTCTCCATACTTTGTACTCACACGTCTTATATTCAATACTTTATATTTTTTCCCTTTCTTTAGATCATTCAGGGATATGGGCTCTTTAACCTGAGCAACTTTGTTGAATATTTCAAAAACAGACATGTTGCTTTAATGTACTTAGTTGTTATTTGTTAAATGTTTCGATGTAAACTGATTTAAAAATGTGTAATATTGCAGCTTTTATACCATAATATGTACACCCCCACTCCAACCCATATTGCATCCTTCATAAAGAGATAGCCAATTTTAATCACCCGATTTATAGGGTGCATAAATTATATTTGTCTGCGAAAAATGCAGGTAGTTTGCTAATATACATTTTCTCTCTGATATCATATTTAAACAATTTTTAAAGTTATTTCTTATATTGAATGCTATGGCGATTTCTAAACATTCAGATAATCGCATTGTTATGGCAAGTATTAACCAGAGTACGTGTCCTACATCAGTGTACTTGAGCATGTCTGTCAAGAGATTTTATTTTGATAAAGCATACTCTATTTTTAAAAATAGGATAAATAAAGTGAAAAAATATACAAATAATTGTAAATTTGTTTTGTGTACAGATATCTATTGTTGTAAGTGTTGTATATTCTAATAAAAGAACTAAAAAATAATTTATGATAATAGTAATATAGTCAAAATATGTGATTAGACAGAATAAGATAGCTTTAAGTTCATATGATAATAAACGAATAAGGTTTATGTCACCCAATAGTAATGCCTATGATTATTGTAGTACGTTAGTTTATTTCATAAATATTTTATTTAACATGTTTGTAATACAGTTTTTGTAAATAAAAAATAATTCTCAACTAATAATTTCATTTAATTAAAAAATGAAAATAAAACTCATCGTCACGGGGTGAATAAATTAAACAATGTGCACGATAATGACATATGTGTAGGTGCTGGTAAGTAATATTGCCGATTTCCAGGGTGCATAAATTAAAAAATGCACTGTTGAGATGCTGGTTGCGAAATATTTGCGATCAGATCTATGTGTCCGAAACTCACGTCACAACGCACAACATATGTGTAGATGCTGGTAAGTCAGATTGCAAATCAAGGGTGCATAATAAATGCGGTGTTGACATGCTGGTCTTGTAAATGAGTCACCCACCATATGGTCAAATGCGGGCCTTAAGCGCGGCCCCAGCCAATGTATTGAGGACCCCGCCAACGTCTTGAGGACCCTGCTAACGTCTTAAGGACCCGCCTACAGGACCTCGCCAAAGTCTTAAGGACTCGCCAATGTCTTAAGGACCCGCCTACCCACCGCTATGACGTCACCGCACCCGCATCCCACCGCTATGACGTCACAACAACCCGCATACCAACGCCCCCGACACCCTCAGCACCACCTCACCCCCGCACCTATGAGCCAGAACTCTCATGATTTAACTACTTATAAGTATTTGTTGCCGCGCCCGACTTTTATAATTCTTTATTATATTTTAGCTAAAAGAAAACATTGCAACAAGAAAATTGCTATTTCAAGTGTGGTAGGTATTCTAGAATCCAGCTCATGAAGCTTACAATATACAACGTATTCATTAAAATAATACCCGAAAATAAAAGAAAACATTGCAACAAGAAAATTGCTATTTCAAGTGTGGAAGGTATTCTAGAATCCAGCCCATGTAGCTTTAAATATATAACGTATTCATCAATTTTATAATTGTTGAACATATTTTAGCTAAAAGAAAACATTGTAACAAGAAAATTGCTATTTTTAGTGCGGTAGGTATTCTAGAATTCAGCGCATGTAGCTTACAATATACAAAGTATTCATTAAAATAACACGCAAAACCTGAATTTTATTATCTGATTGGTAAAACGTTATGGTCACTTTTGCATGTCCAATGCTAAAATTATCCATAGTATAGATCCTAAAGCATGAACATTAATGTATTAACAAAAATATCCATTTCAAGAATAATTAAAATCTGACATTATTTTTGTAAAAAATCATATAAATATTTGCTTCCGCGCACGAATTTTATAATTCTTCATCACATTTTAGCTAAAAGAAAACATTGCAACAAGAAAAGTGCTATTTCAAGCGTGGTAGGTATTCTAGAATCCAGCCCATGTAGCTTAAAATATACAACGTATTCATCAAGAATAGGTAAAATCTGACTTTATTTTTGTAAAAAATCATGTAAATATTTGCTTCCGCGCCTAAGTTTTATAATTTTTCATCATATTTTAGCTAAAAGAAAACATTGCAACAAGAAAATTGCTATTTCAAGTGTGGTAGGTATTCTAGAATCCAGCCTATGTAGCTTACAATATAAAACATATTCATCAAGAAGAGGTTAAAATCTAACTTTATTTTTGTAAAAAATCATATAAATATTTGCTTCTGCGCCCGAATTTTATATTTCTTAATCATATTTTAGCTAAAAGAAAACATTGCAACAAGAATATTGCTATTTCAAGTCTGGTAGGTATTCTAGAATCCAGCCCATGTAGCTTACAATATAAAACGTATTCTTTAAGAATAGGTAAAATCTGATTTTATTTTTGTAAAAAATCATATAAATATTTGCTTCCGCGCCCGAATTTTATAATTCTTCATCATATTTTAGCTAAGAGAAAATTTTGCAACAATAAAACTGCTAGTTCAAGTGTGGTAGGGATTCCAGAATCCAGCCCATGTAGTTTACAATATACAACGTATTCATCAAGAAAAGGTAAATTCTGACATTATTTTTGTAAAAAATCATATAAATATTTGCTTCCGCGCCTAAATTTTATAATTTTTCATCATATTTTAGCTAAAAGAAAACATTGCAACAAGAAAATTGCTATTTCAAGTGTGGTAGGTATTCTAGAATCCAGCCCATGTAGCTTACAATATAAAACATATTCATCAAGAAGAGGTTAAAATCTAACTTTATTTTTGTAAAAAATCATATAAATATTTGCTTCTGCGCCCGAATTTTATAATTCTTCATCATATTTTAGCTAAAAGAAAACATTGCAACAAGAAAATTGCTATTTCAAGTCTGGTAGGTATTCTAGAATCCAGCCCATGTAGCTTACAATATAAAACGTATTCATCAAGAATAGGTAAAATCTGATTTTATTTTTGTAAAAAATCATATAAATATTTGCTTCCGCGCCCGAATTTTATAATTCTTCATCATATTTTAGCTAAAAGAAAATTTTGCAACAATAAAACTGCTAGTTCAAGTGTGGTAGGGATTCCAGAATCCAGCGCATGTAGTTTACAAAATACAACGTATTCATCAAGAAAAGGTAAAATCTGACATTATTTTTGTAAAAAATCATATAAATATTTGCTTCCGAGCCTAAATTTTATAATTATTCATCATATTTTAGCTAAAAGAAAACATTGTAACAAGAAAATTGCTATTTCAAGTGTGGTAGGTATTCTAGAATCCAGCCCATGTAGCTTACAATATAAAACATATTCATCAAGAAGAGGTTAAAATCTAACTTTATTTTTGTAAAAAATCATATAAATATTTGCTTCTGCGCCCGAATTTTATAAATCTTCATCATATTTTAGCTAAAAGAAAACATTGCAACAAGAAAATAGCTATTTCAAGTCTGGTAGGTATTCTAGAATCCAGCCCATGTAGCTTACAATATAAAACGTATTCATCAAGAATAGGTAAAATCTGATTTTATTTTTGTAAAAAATCATATAAATATTTGCTTCCGCGCCCGAATTTTATAATTCTTCATCATATTTTAGCTAAAAGAAAATTTTGCAACAATAAAACTGCTAGTTCAAGTGTGGTAGGGATTCCAGAATCCAGCCCATGTAGTTTACAATATACAACGTATTCATCAAGAAAAGGTAAAATCTGACATTATTTTTGTAAAAAATCATATAAATATTTGCTTCCGCGCCCAAATTTTATAATTCTTCATCATATTTTAGCTTAAAGAAAAAATTGCATCAAGAATATTGCTATTTCAAGTGTGGAAGATATTTTAGAATCTAGCCAAGTAGTTTAAATATATAACGTATTCATCAAGAATAGTTAAAATCTGACTTTAATTTTGTAAAAAATCATATAAATTTTAGCTTCCGCGCCTGAATTTTATAATTGTTCATCATATTTTAGCTAAAAGAAAATATTGTAAGAAGAAAATTGCTATTTCAAGTGTGGTAGGGATTCTAGAATCCAGCCCATGTAGTTTACATTATACAACGTATTCATCAAGAATAGGTAAAATCTGACTTTATTTCTAAAAAATCATATAAATATTTGCTTCTGCGCCCGAATTTTATAATCCTTCATCATATTTTAGCTAAAAGAAAACATTGCAACAAGAAAATTGCTATTTCAAGTGTGGTAGGTATTCTAGAATCCAGCCCATATAGCTTACAATATACAACGTATTTATCAAGTAAAGGTAAAGTCTGACTTAATTTTTGTAAAAAATCATATAAATATTTGCCCGAATTTTATAATTTTTCATCATATTTTAGCTAAAAGAAAACATTGCAGCAAGAAAATTGCTATTTCAAGTGTGGTAGGGATTCCAGAATCCAGCCCATGTAGTTTACATTATACAACGTATTCATCAAGAATAGGTAAAATCTGACTTTATATCTGAAAATATCATATAAATATTTGCTTCCGCGCCCGAATTTTATAATTCTTCATCATATTTTAGCTAAAAGAAAACATTGCAACAAGAAAATTGCTATTTCAAGTGTGGTAGATATTCTAGAATCCAGCCCATGTAGGTTACAATATACAACGTATTCATCAAGAATAGGTAAAGTCTGACTTTATTTTTGTAAAAAATCATATAAATATTTGCTTCCGCGCCCGAATTTTATAATTTTTTATCATATTTTAGCTAAAAGAAAACATTGCAACAAGAAAATTGCTATTTCAAGTGTGGTAGGTATTCTAGAATCCAGCCCATGTAGCTTACTGTTAGAAATAAATTGTTGAAAACAAAATTAGTTATGTAATTTCCTAAATATTAGTCTCGTTAATTAAACTTGGATTACGAAACAAAGTAACAGTTTGTCAATAATTTTTATATTTAATTAATTATGTATTAAGTTTGACTATTACGAACCGCTGGCAGTCGGGATATGATGACTATCAAGTCAGTATATATCGGGCTTGCTGTGTGAACAGCCGTTCGTAGGTTTTTTTGTGTTCATAAATAAAACGTTATCAATTGCATACTGTGTTTTTTTTGCCCCGGTTCTGTCGTGTTGCTAACATTACAATATACAACGTATTCATCAAGAAAAGGTAAAATCTGACATTATTTTTGTAAAAAATCATATAAATATTTGCTTCCGCCCCGAATTGTATAATTCTTCATCATATTTTAGCTATAACAAAACATTGCAAAAAGAAAATTGCTATTTCAAGTGTCGAAGGTATTCTAGAATCCAGCCCATGTAGCTTAAATATATAACGTATTCATCAAGATTAGTGATAATCTGACTTTAATTTTGTAAAAAATCATATAAATATTAGTTTCCGCGCCTGAATTTAATAATTTTTTATTATATTTTAGCTAAAAGAAAACATGGGAGGAAGAAAATAGCTATTTCATGTGTGGTAGGTACTCTAGAATCCAGCCCATGTAGCTTACAATATACAACGTATTCATTAAAATGACACGCGAAAATTGTATTTTATTATCTGATTGGTACCAGGTTATGGTCACTTTTGCATGTCCAATGCTAAAATTATCCATAGTATAGATCCTAAAGCATGAATATGAATATATTAACAAAAATATCCATTTCAAAAATAGGTAAAATCTGAATTATTTTTGTAAAAAATCATATAAATATTTGCTTCCGCGCCGGAATTTTATAATTTTTCATCATATTTTAGCTAAAAGAAAACATTGCAACAAGAAAATTGCTATTTCAAGTGTGGTAAGTATTCTAGAATCCAGCCCATGTAGCTTACAATATACAACGTATTCATCAAGAATAGGTAAAATCTGACTTTATTTTTGAAAAAAATTATATAAATATTTGCTTCCGAGCCCGAATTTTATAACTCTTCATCATATTTTAGTTAACAGAAAACATTGCAACAAGAAAATTGCTATTTCAAGTGTGGTAGGGATTCCAGAATCCAGCCCATGTAGCTTACAATATACAACGTATTCATTAAAATGACACGCGAAAATTGAATTTTAATATCTGATTGGTACCACGTTATGGTCACTTTTGCATGGCCAATGCTAAAATTATCCATAGTATAGATCCTAAAGCATGATTATGAATGTATTAACAAAAATATCCATTTAAAGAATAGGTAAAATCTTATTTTATTTTTGTAAAAAATCAAATAAATATTTGCTACCGCGCCCGAATTTTATAATTCTACGCGCTATCTCAGAGTAACGATGCGACAAGAAAATTGCTATTTCAAGTGTGGTAGTTATTCTAGATTCCAGCCCATGTAGCTTAACAATATAAAACCTATCCATCAAAAATAAGTAAAATCTGACTTTATTTTTGTAAAAAAATCATATAAATATTTATTCCGGGCCCGAATTTAATAATTATTCATCATATTTTAGCTAGTTAAAAAAAAACATTGCAACAAGAAAATTGCTATTTCAAGTGTGGTAGTTATTCTAAATTCCAGCCCATGTAGCTTACAATATAAAACCTATCCATCAAAAATAAGTAAAATCTGACTTTATTTTTGTAAAAAAATCATATAAATATTTGCTTCCGCGCCCGAATTTTATAATTCTTCATCATATTTTAGCTAAAAGAAAACATTGCAACAAGAATATAGCAATTTCAAATGTGGTAGGGATTCCAGAATCCAGACCATGTAGTTTACAATATACAACGTATTCATCAAGATTAGGTAAAATCTGATTTTATTTCTGAAAAAATCAAATAAATATTTGCTTCCGCGCCCGAATTTTATAATTCTTTATCATATTTTAGCTAAAAGTAAACATTGCAACAAGCAAATTGCTATTTCAAGTGTGTTAGGGATTCCAGAATCCAGCCCATGTAGCTTACAATATACAACGTATTCATCAAGAATAAGTAAAATCTGATTTATATTTCTGAAAAAATCAAATAAATATTTGCTTCCGCGCCCGAATTTTATAATTCTTCATCATATTTTAGCTTAAAGTAAACATTGCAACAAGAAAATTGCTATTTCAAATGTGTTAGGGATTCCAGAAACTTAGCCCATGTAGCTTACAATATACAAACGTATTCATCAAGAATAGGTATAATCTGATTTTATTTCTGAAAAAATCAAATACATATTTGCTTCCGCGCCCGAATTTTATAATTCTTCATCATATTTTAGCTAAAAGAAAACATTGCATCAAGAAAATTGCTATTTCAAGTGTGGTAGGTATTCTAGAATCCAGCCCATGTAGCTTACAATATACAACGTATTCATTAAAATGACACCCGAAAATTGAATGATCATTATCTCCATTGGTACCACGTTATAGTCACTTTTGCATGTCCAATGCTAAAATTATCCATAGTATAGATCCTAAAGGCATGAATATGAATGTATTAACAAAAATATCCATTTGAAGAATAGGTAAAATCTGATTTTAATTTTGTAAAAAATCATATAAATATTTACTTTCGCGCCCGAATTTTATAATTCTTCATCATATTTTAGCTGAAAGAAAAATTGCTATTTCAAGTGTGGTAGGTATTCTAGATTCCAGCCCATGTAGCTTACAATATAAAACCTATTCATCAAAAATAAGTAAAATCTGACTTTATTTTTTGTAAAAAATCATATAAATATTTGCTTCCGCGCCCGAACTCCATAATTATTCATCATATTTTTGCTAACAGAAAACATTGCAACAAGAAAATTGCTATTACAAGTGTGGTAGGTATTCCAGAATCCAGCCCATGTAGCTTACAATATACAACGTATTCATCAAAAATAGGTAAAATCTGACTTTATTTTAGAAAAAATCATATAAAAATTTGCTTCTGCGCCCGAATTTTATAATTCTTCATCATATTTTAGCTAAAAAAAAAAACATTGCAACAAGAAAATTGCTATTTCAAGTGTGGTAGGTATTCTAGAACCCAGCCCATGTAGCTTACAATATACAACGTATTCATTAAAATGACACCCGAAAATTGAATGTTCATTACCTGATTGGTACCACGTTATGGTCACTTGTGCATGTCTAATGCTAAAATTATCCAAAGTATAGATCCCAAAGCATGAATATGAATGTATTAACAAAATATCTATTTCAAGAATAGGTAAAATCTGACTTTGTTTTTGTATAAAATCATATAAATATTTGCTTCCGCCCCCGAATTCTATAATTCTTCATCATATTTTAGCTAAAAGAAAACATTGCAACAAGAAAATTGCTATTTTAAGTATGGTAGGTATTGTAGAATACAGCCCATGTAGCTTAAAATATACAACGTATTCATCTAGAATAGGTAATATTTGACTTTATTTTTGCAAAAAAAAAACCATGTAAATTTATTCTTCCGCGCCCGAATTTTATAATTCTTCATCATATTTTAGCTAAAAGAAAACGATGCGACAAGAAAATTGCTATTTCAAGTGTGGTAGGAATTCTAGAATCCAGTCCATGTAGCTGACATTATAAAACGTATTCATCAAGAATAGGTTAAATCTGACTTTATTTTTGTAAAAAATCATATAAATATTTACTTCCGCGCCCGAATTTTATAATTATTCATCATAATTCAGTTAAAAAAAACATTGCAACAAGAAAATTGCCAAATCATCTGTGAAAGGTATTCTAGAATCCAGCCCATGTAGCTTACAATATATAACGTATTCATCAAGAATAGGTATAATCTGACTTTATTTTTGTAAAAAATCATATAAATATTTGCTTCCGCGCCCAAATTTTATAATTCTTCATCATATTTTAGCTAAAAGAAAACATTGCAACAAGAAAATTGCTATTTCATGTGTAGTAGGTACTCTAGAATCCATCCCATGTAGCTTACAATATAAAACGTATTCATCAAGAATAGGTAAAATCTGATTTATTTTTGTAAGAAATCATATAAATAATTGCTTCCGCGCCCAAATTTTATAATTCTTCATTATATTTTAGCTAAAAGAAAACATTGCAACAAGAATATTGCAATTTCAAGTGTGGTAGGGATTCCAGAATCCAGCCCATGTAGTTTACAATATACAACGTATTCATCAAGAATAGGTAAAATCTGATTTTATTTCTGAAAAAATCAAATAAATATTTGCTTCCGCGCCCGAATTTTATAAATCTTCATCATATTTTAGTTAAAAGATAACATTGCAACAAGAAAATTGCTATTTCAAGTGTGTTAGGGATTCCAGATTCCAGCCCATGTAGCTTACAATATACAAAGTATTCATCAAGAATAGGTAAAATCTGATTTTATTTCTGAAAAATCAAATAAATATTTGCTTCCGCGCTCGAATTTTATATTTCTTTATCATATTTTAGCTAAAAGAAAACGATGCGACAAGAAAATTGCTATTTCAAGTATGGTAGGTATTCTAGATTCCAGCCCATTTAGCTTACAATATACAACGTATTCATTAAAAAGACACCCGAAAATTGAATGTTTATTATCTGATTGGTACCACGTTATGGTCACTTTTGCATGTCTAGTGCTAAAATTACCCATAGATCCTAAAGCATGAATATGAATGTTTTAACAAAAATATCCATTTCAAGAATAGGAAAAATCTGACTTAATTTTTGTAAAAAATCATATAAATATTTGCATCCGCGCCCGAATATTATAATTTTTTATCATATTTTAGCTAAAAGAAACCATTGCAACAAGAAAATTGCTATTACAAGTGTGGTAGGTATTCCAGAATCCAGCCCATGTAGCTTACAATATACAACGTATTCATCAAGAATAGGTAAGATCTGACTTTATTTTTGAAAAAGTCATAAAAATATATGCTTCCGCGCCCGAATTTTATAATTCTTCATCATATTTTAGCTAAAAACAAAAACATTGCAACAAGAAAATTGCTCTTTCAAGTGTGGTAGGTATTCTAGAATCCAGCCCATGTAGCTTACAATATACAACGTATTCATTAAAATGACACCCGAAAATTGAATGTTCATTATCTGACTGGTACCACGTTATGGTCTCTTGTGCATGTCTAATGCTAAAATTAACCATAGTATAGATCCCAAAGCATGAATATGAATGTATTAACAAAAATATCTATTTCAAGAATAGGTAAAATCTGACTTTATTTTTGTATAAAATCATATAAATATTTGCTTCCGCCCCCGAATTCTATAAATCTTCATCATATTTTAGCTATTTTAGAATCGAGCCCATGTAGCTTACAATATACAACGTATTCATTAAAATGACACCCGAAAATTAAATGTTTATTATCTGATTGGTACTACGTTTTCGTCACTTTTGCATGTCCAATGCTTAAAACCATCCGTAGTATAGATCCTAAAGCATGAATATGAATGTTTTAACTAAAATATCCATTTGAAGATTAGGTAAAATCTGTCTTTATTTTTGTAAAAAATCATATAAATATTTGCTTCTACGCCCGAATTTTATAATTCTTTATCATATTTTGGCTAATAGAAAACATTGCAAGAAGAAAATTGCTATTTCAAGTGTGGTAGGTATTGTAGAATACAGCCCATGTAGCTTAAAATATATAACGTATTCATCTAGAATAGGTAATATTTGACTTTATTTTTGCAAAAAAAAACCATGTAAATATATTCTTCCGCGCCCGAATTTTATAATTTTTCGTCATATTTTAGCTAAAAAAAACGATGCGACAAGAAAATTGCTATTTCAAGTGTGGTAGGTATTCTAGAATCCAGCCCATTTAGCTTACAATATAAAACGTCTTCATCAAGAACAGGTAAAATCTGATTTTATTTTTGTAAAAAGTCATATAAATATTTGCTTCCGCGCCCGGATTATATAATTCTTCCTCATATTTTAGCTAAAAAAAAAAACATTGCAGAAAGAAAATTGCTATTTCAAGTGTGATAGGTATTCTAGAATCCGGCCCATGTAGCTTATAATATACAACGTATTTATCAAGAAAAGGTAAAATCTGACTTTGTTTTTGTAAAAAATCATATAAATATTTGCTTCCGCGCCCGAGTAATATAATTATTTATCATAGTTTAGCTAAAAGAAAACATTGCTACAAGAAAATTGCTATTTTAATTGTAGTAGGTATTCTAGAATCCAGCCCATGTAGCTTATGTAACAGGTACGGTCGCATGTGACGAAATCTAGTACCTGACATACAAGGGTTTTAATTTATGAGTTTTACTTGCCTCAAAAGTAATCCACGAATTATATTAATGAACAACTTTTACTCGTAACAAGGGTAACGATAGTCGCTGCCACCACTATCACTTTATTCATTTATTTAAAAGTCTGCCGTAATAGAAGCAGACAAGGGAATGTTTAATAATGATAACAGACGCGGTTTACGACAATTATGGTCAAATTGGTGCAGGGCAGTAATATTTGAATAATAGAGTTTTACCTACAAGTTGTGCTACCACGTCACAAAGACACGGGTTGGAATAGGATGGGCTGAATCAAACACGATATTCCAACAATAACAAAATTATATAAATTTTAATAATCAACCGCGATCAAAAACATTTGTATAATTCAAACAAACTACAACGCGTAACTTGATTCTATATAAACTCTAAATTATTACTTTTCTATTTACAAACAACTTTGAAAATCTTTTTACATCGATCTACAAATCAATATTAATTCACACATAATATAATAAAAACTACTTACAAATTTACACCACGATGAGAGAGCTTTTACACACAGTAAAACAACTAAACTAATTGATTATTTCACTAAGAAATACCAAGGTATGTCTGACAATCAGTCAAGACATCCACTATAGTAGACGATTACAACAAGAGAGAGAGATTTCGAACTTCTAAACACCATTTTATGGTAAAAAATCCAGAAGTTCTCAACCTATATTTATCCGGCTCTTCTCATCCCCTAAGTACTAAGTATGCTAAAAATAACCCAACTATTGATGTCCACCGAGGGCATCACGTGTCGGAAACGGATAGTTATCTATTTGAAAACAAGCTTCAAGGCCCAAAAAAAGAGCGTCCTCAACCATAAATCTGTCCATTTCGTAGCATCTGGAGTACTGCTATACCAAAATTTACCAAAAATGCACAGCCGCCAAGCGACCGTGTTACAATTACAATATACAACGTATTCATCAAGAACAGGTAAAATATGACTTTACCTTTGTAAAAGATCATATAAATATTTGCTTCCCCGCCCGGATTTTATAATTCTTTATCATATTTTAGTTAAAAGAAAACATTGCAACAAGAAAATTGCTATTTCAAGTGTGGTAGGTATTCTAGAATCCAGCCCATGTAGCTTACAATATACAACGTATTCATCAAGAAAAGGTAAAATCTGACTTTATTTTTGTAAAAAATCATATAAATATTTGCTTTCGCACCCGAATTTTATAATTTTTCATCATATTTTAACTAAAAGATAACATTGCAACAAGAAAATTGCTATTTCAAGTGTAGTAAGTATCCTAGAATCCAGCCTATGTAGCTTACAATATACAACGTATTTACGAAGTATAGGTAAAATCTGACTTTATTTTTGTAAAAATTCAAATTAACATTTTCTTCCGCGCCCGAATTATATAATTCTTCATCATATTTTAGCTAAATGAAAACATTGCAACAAGATAATTGCTATTTCAAGTGTGGTAGGTATTCTAGAATCCAGCCCATGTGCTTACAATATACAACGTATTCATTTAAATGACACCCGAAAATGGAATGTTTATTATCTGATTGGTACCACGTTATGTTCACTTTTGCATGTCCCATGCTAAAATTATCCATAGTATAGATCCTAAAGCATGAATATGAATGTTTTAACAAAAATATCCATTTCAAGAATAAGTAAAATCTGACTATATTTTTGTAAAAAATTATATAAAAATTTGCTTCCGCGCCCGAATTTTATAATTCTTCATCATATTTGCGCTAAAATAAAACATTGCAACAAGAAAATTGCTATTTCAAGTGTGGTAGGTATTTTAGAATCCAGCTCATCTAGCTTACAATATACAACGTATTCATCAAGAAAAGGTAAAATCTGACATTATTTTTGTAAAAAAACATATAAATATTTGCTTTCGCGCCCGAATTTTATAATTCTTCATCATATTTTAGGTGAAAGAAAACATTGCAACAAGAAAATTGCTATTTCATGTGTGGTAGGTATTCTATAATCCAGCTCATGTAGCTTACATTATACAACGTATTCATCAAGAATAGGTAAAAACTGACTTTATTTTTGTAAAAGATTATATAAATATTTGCTTTCGCGCACGAATTTTATAATTCTTCATCATATTTTAGCTAAAAGAAAACATTGCAACAGGAAAATTGCTATTTCAAGTGTGGTGGGTATCCTAGGATCCAGCCCATGTAGCTTACAATATACAACGTATTTATCAAATATAGGTAAAATCTGACTTTATTTTTGTAAAATATCATATAAATATATGTTTCCGCGCCCGAATTTTATAATTCTTCATCATATTTTAGCTAAAAGAAAACATTGCAACAAGAAAATTGCTATTTCAAGTGTAGTAGGTATTCTAGAATCCAGCCCATGTTGCTTACAATATACAACGTATTCATCGCGAATAGGTAAAATCTGTCTTAATTTTTGTAAAAAATCATATATATATTTGCTTCCGCGCCCGAATTTTATAATTTTTTATTATATTTTAGTTAAAAGAAAACATTGCAACAAGAAAATTGCTATTTCAAGTGTAGTAGGTATTCCAGAATCCAGCCCATGTAGATTACAATATACAACGTATTCATCAAGAATAGGTAAAATCTGACATTATTTTTGTAAAGAATCATATTAATATTTGCTTCCGCGCCCGAATTTTATAATTTTTCATCATATTTTAGCTAAACGAAATCATTGCAACAAGATAATTGCTATTTCAAGTGTGGTAGGTATTCTAGAATCCAGCCCATGTAGCTTACAATATACAACGTATTCATCAAGAATAGGTAAAATCTGACTTTATTTTTGTAAAAAATCATATGAATATTTGCTTCCTCGCCCGAATTATATAATTATTCATCATATTTTAGCTAAAAGAAAACATTGCAACAACAAAATTGCTTTTTCAAGTGTGGTAGGTATTCTAAAATCCAGCCCATGTAGCTTATAATATACAACGTATTCATTAAAATGACACCCGAAAATAGAACGTTTATTTTCTGATTGGTACCACGTTATGGTCACTTTTGCATGTCCAATACTAAAATTATCCATAGTATAGATCCTAAAGCATGAATATGAATGTTTTAACAAAAATATCCGTTTTAAGAATAGGTAAAATCTGACTTAATTTTTGTAGAAAATTATATAAATATTTGCTTCCGCGCCCGAATTTTATATTTCTTCATCATATTTGAGCTAAAATAAAACATTGCAACAAGAAAATTGCTATTTCAAGTGTGGTAGGTATTCTAGAATCCAGCTCATCTAGCTTACAATATACAACGTATTCATTAAAATGACACCCGAAAATTGAACGTTTTTTATCTGATTGGTACCAAGTTATGGTCACTTTTGCATGTCCAATACTAAAATTATCCATAGTATAGATCCTAAAGCATGAATATGAATGTTTTAACAAAAATATCCATTTCAAGAATAGGAAAAGTCGAGGGGTTAACCACTTTCAAAATTCTTGTACACCAAACTTCCAAATCACAAAAACTTCCAAAACTTCCAAAAAATTTCCAAGACTTCCATGAAACTTCCAAGACTTCCAAGAAACTTCCAAGACTTCCATGAAACCTCTAAGACTTCCATGAAACTTCCAGGACTTCCATGAAACTTCCAAGACTTCCATTAAACCTCCAAGACTTCCATACGTCTTACAGAGCTTTATTTATAAGTTTATTATTATCACATTTGTGTTTACTTTTCCATTAATATACATACTGGTGTCCAGATTTCATCGGCCACCATTGGGATCTCGTAAACTACAAAAGCTACGACTTCGTTTAAATGGGAACTATTGTGCATATCTGGGGGGCGATTTTAACGGTGCCTTTGTTATCCCAAAATTCCCCAACCCTCATGAGAAAATGGCGGAAAACTGATTTTGGATCATTTATTCTTTCACAAATAATTACTAAACAATTGAATATCTGCGAAAATATTTCAAATAAAAAAGTTAAATACCTTCATTGTCTAGACCGTGGCGTGCGAAAAATTTTTTTTCAGCGACATAATTTTGAGATAACATACAAACTTTTAATTTTTTAAATGGAAGTCATATTTGATTTTAGGTATAAATAAAAAATATTTTTTTCTCTTTTCAACGATATTAGTATTGTACTATTTTGATTTAGTTTTACAAAGAAATTATGATAAATAACTTTTTGTATGAGAAAAATTCAGTTCTTGCATGAGAAACCGCATTATCCTTATACATATAAACAAAAACAAATGATTATTTTGGACTATAACAAAATTAAATGTAAATTATTACAATTTTAATTAACCTACACAACATGAGATGCAATTTATAATAACATAATTTTCTACATTTTTAATATATTAATTGTTCAAAATGTCGCCCATTAACTTCTATGCACTTGTTTATTCGAATTATTATATTATTAACTTTTGACGAGTTAGATATCATATTTTTTAAAAAAACTAAATCAAAGTAGTACAATATTAATATCGTTAAAAAGAGAAAAAAATAACATTTTTCTTCAAACGTCATAAAAGTGACATCTTCAGTGACGTGATTGACAATATTACCGTAAATGTCACTATAGAAACTAGATAACCTAAGAATAAAGTTACTAAAAATTATGAATAACTGACAGGTAACCTACATATTAAACGTCAAATAGTAGTTTATTTTTAAAAAATTTTAAGTTTGAAGAAAAAATAGCATTAGTTATTCAGAGTAAAAGTGTCTTTGTGTGCCTCGCATGCAATTATCCGACTCGCTTCGCTTGTCCTGCAAACTTCCATGCTCGCCACACAAAGTATCACTTTTACTCTTAATAACACAATATACTATTTTTAGCTTAAAATCATATATGGTTTCCATTTAAAAAATAATAAGTTTGTATTAGATATATCTCAAAATCGTGCCCCTGAAAAAAAAAATTGTATACTCCACTGACTAAATAATAAAAAATATTTAACTTTTTAATTTAAAACATTTTTAGGAAATATATGTGGAAAAAATGGACCAAAATAAATTTCCGCCATTTTCTCATGACCTACCGGAAATTTTAGGATAACAAGGACACCGTTAAAGTCGCCCCCCAGATACCCTAAATAACTCCCATGTAACCAACTGCATATAAATAATATACTATTTTTCTTTTCTTTCTTCTTTCCGCTTCATATCTTTGAATTTTTTTTTAATCAGCAACCTAATATTTTCTGGAATTGTCATTGATCCTTTCCCTAACATACTAATGGGACCAAAGAATATATATTGACGCTCAACTGTTTGTATGTCGTCCTTTTCTGGCAAGGTATAAATTTCAAGAGATTATCTTAAAAATTTTATTTTGTATATTCCGTCACTTAATTTTTCTAATATACGACCAATATACCATTTTTCAGAATAATATACTGCGTAATATTTTTCAGCTTCAATATTTGTATTGTAGATTTCATATTTTTTTAAATTACTACGGTCGGATCCTCGGTCGGACCTTACCCTTAATAGTCTGTCTGAACTTAGTCTAAAATTTCAATTCCATGGTCCTTCATTTCCGACTTAATATGATTCCATCTTTTTTGCACATCTAATAATGTAAATCTATTGTCAGTTCCATATATGCATAGACAGATGGACTTCTATCAACTGGCGCCTCAGCCGTAATAACGTAAGCATGATTCGCTTTACGTTCCGTAACAAAATAAAAATAATAAACTTCCAACACTTTCATGAAACTTCCACGACTTCCATGAAACTTCCAAGATTTCCATGAAACTTCCAAGACTTCCATGAAACTTCCAAGACTTCCATGAAACTTCCAAGACTTCTATGAAATTTCCAAAACTTCCATAAGACTTCCAAAAGACTTCCATAAACTGTACACCAAACTACCAAAGTGGTTAACCCCTCGGGAAAAATCTGACTTAATTTTTGTAAAAAGACATATAAATATTTGGTTCAGCGCTCGAATTTTATAATTCTTCATCATATTTTCCTAAAAGAAAACATTGCAACAAGAAAATTGCTATTTCAAGTGTGGTAGATATTCTAGAATCCAGCCCATGTAGCTTACAATATACAACGTATTTATCAAGAATATGTAAAATCTGACTTTATTATTGTAAAAAATCATATAAGTATTAGCTTCCGCTCCCGAATTTTATAATTTTTCATCATATTTTAGCCAAAAAAAAAACATTGCAACAAGGAAATTGCTATTTCAAGTGTGTTAGGAATTCTAGAATCTAGCAAATGTAGCTTACAATATACAACGTAATCATTAAAATGACACCCGAAAATTGAATGTTTATTATCTGATTGGTAACACGTTATGGTCACTTTTGCATGTCCAATGCTAAAATTATCCATAGTATAGATCCTAAAGCATGAATATAAATGTTTTAACAAAAATATCCATTTCAAGAATAGGTAAAGTCTGACTTTATTTTTGTAAAAAATCATATAAATATGTGCTTCCGCGCCCAAATTTTATAATTTTCCATCAAATTTTAGCTAAAAGAAATCATTGCAACAAGAAAATTGCTCTTTCAAGTGTGGTAGGTATTCTAGAATCCAGCCCATGTAGCTTACAATATACAACGTTTTTATCAAGAATAGGTAAAATCTGACTTTATTTTTGTAAAAAATCATATAAATATTTGCTTCCGCGCCCGAATTTTATAATTTTTCATAATATTTTAGCTAAAAGAAGACTTTGCAACAAGAAAATTGCTATTTCAAGTGTGGTAGGTATTCTAGAATACAGCCCATGTAGCTTAAAATATACAACGTATTCATCAAGAATAGGTAAAATGTGACATTTTTTTTGTAAAAAATAATATAAATAGTTACTTCCGCGCCTAAATTTTATAATTCTTCATTATATTTTAGCTAAAAGAAAACATTGCATCAAGAAAATTGCTATTTCAAGTGTGGTAGGTATTCTAGAAGCCAGCCCATGTAGCTTACAATATACCACGTTTTCATCAAGAAAAGGTAAAATCTGACTTTATTTTTGCAAAAAATCATATAAATATTTGCTTCCGCGCCCGAATTTTATAATTCTTTATCATATTTTAGCAAAAAGAAAACATTGCAACAAGAAAATTGCTATTTCAAGTGTGGTATGTATTCTAGATTCCAGCCCATGTAGCTTATAATATACACCGGATTTATTAAAATGACACCCGAAAATTGAAAGTTTATTATCTCATGGGTACAACGTTATGGTCACTTTTGCATGTCCAATACTAAAATTATCCGTAGTATACATCCTAAAGCAAGAATATGAATGTTTTAACAAAAATATCCATTTCAAGAATATGTAAAATCTGACTTAATTTTTGTAAAAAATCATATAAATATTTGCTTCCGCGCCCGAATTTTATAATTCTTCATCATATTTTAGCTAATATGAAACATTGCAACAAAAAAATTGCTATTTCAAGTATGGTACATATTCTAGAACCCAGCCCATGTAGCTTACAATATACAACGTATTCATCAAGAATAAGTAAAATCTGACTTTATTTTTGTAAAAAATCATATAAATATTTGCTTTCGCGCCCGAATTTTATAATTCTTCATCATATTTTAGCTAAAAGAAAGCATTGCAAAAAGAAAATTGCTATTTCAAGTGTGGTAGGTATTCTACAATCCAGCCTATATAGCTTACATTATACAACGTATTCATCAAGAATAGGAAAAATCTGACTTAATTTTTGTAAAAAATCATGTAAATATTTGCTTCCTCGTTTGAATTTTTTAATTCTTCATCATATTTTAGCTAAAAGGAAACATTGCAATAAGAAAATTGCTATTTTAAGTGTGGTAGGTATTCTAGAATCCTACCCATGTAGCTTACAATATACAACGTATTCATCAAGAAAAGGTAATATCTGACTTTATTTTTGTAAAAAATCATATAAATATTTGCTTCCGCGCTCGAATTTTATAATTTTTTCATCACATTTTAGCTAAAATAAAACATTGCAACAAGAAAATTGCTATTCCAAGTGTGGTAGGTATTCTAGAATCCAGCCCATGTAGCTTACAATATACAACGTATTCATCAAGAAAAGGTAAAATCTGACTTTATTTTTGTAAAAAATCATATAAATATTATCTTCCGCGCCCGAATTTTATAATTCTTCATCATATTTTAGTTAAAAGAAAACATTGCAACAAGAAAATTGCTAATTCAAGTGTAGTAGAAATTCTAGAATCCAGCCCATGTAGCTTACAATATACAACATATTCATTAAAATGACACTAGAAAATTGAATGCTTATTATCTAATAGGTACCAAGTTATGGTCACTTTTGCATGTCCAATGCTAAAATTATCCATAGTATAGATCCTAAAGCATGAATATGAATGTTTTAACAAAAATATCCATTTCAAGAATAGGTAAAATCTGACTTTATTTTTGTAAAAAATCATATAAATATTTGCATCCGCGACCAAATTTTATAATTCTTCATCATAATTTAGCTAAAAGAAACTTTGTAACAAGAAAATTTCTATTTCAAGTGTGGTAGGTATTCTAGATTCCAGCCCATGTAGCTTGTAATATACACCGGATTTATTAAAATGACACCCGAAAATTAAAAGTTTATTATCTCATGGGTACAACGTTATGGTCACTTTTGCATGTCCAATCTAAAATTATCCGTAGTATACATCCTAAAGCATGAATATGAATGTTTTAACAAAAATATCCATTTCAAGAATATGTAAAATCTGACTTAATTTTTGTAAAAAATCATATAAATATTTGCTTCCGCGCCCGAATTTTATAATTCTTTATCATATTTTAGCTAATATGAAACATTGCAACAGGAAAATTGCTATTTCAAGTATGGTACGTATTCTAGAACCCAGCCCATGTAGCTTACAATATACAACGTATTCATCAAGAATAAGTAAAATCTGACTTTATTTTTGTAAAAAATCATATAAATATTTGCTTCCGCGTCCGAATTTTATAATTCTTCATCATATTTTAGCTAAAAGAAAGCATTGCAAAAAGAAAATTGCTATTTCAAGTGTGGTAGGTATTCTACAATCCAGCCTATATAGCTTACATTATACAACGTATTCATCAAGAATAGAAAAATCTGACTTAATTTTTGTAAAAAATCATGTAAATATTTGTTTCCTCGCCTGAATTTTTTAATTCTTCATCATATTTTAGCTGAAAGAAAACATTGCAATAAGAAAATTGCTATTTTAAGGGTGGTAGGTATTCTAAAATCCAATCCATGTAGCTTACAATATACAACGTATTCATCAAGAAAAGGTAATATCTGACTTAATTTTTGTAAAAAATCATATAAATATTTGCTTCCGCGCTCGAATTTTATAATTTTTTTATCATATTTTCTCTAAAATAAAACATTGCAACAAGAAAATTGCTTTTTCAAATGTGGTAGGTATTCTAGAATCCAGCCCATGTATTTTTGATTGATGATTTTTCATCATATTTTAGCTAAAAGGAAACATTGCAACAAGAAAAATTGCTATTTCAAGTGTGGTAGGTATTCTACAATCCAGCCTATATAGCTTACAATATAAAACGTATTCATCAAGAATACGAAAAATCTGACATAATTTTTGTAAAAAATCATGTAAATATTTGCTTCCGCGCCCGAATTTTTTAATTCTTCATAATATTTTAGCTAAAAGAAAACATTGCAATAAGAAAATTGCTATTTTAAGTGTGTTAGGTATTCTAGAATCCAGCCCATGTAGCTTACAATATACAACGTATTCATCAAGAAAACATAATATCTGACTTTATTTTTGTAAAAAATCATATTTGCTTCCGCGCTCGAATTTTATAATTCTTCATCATATTTTAGTTAAAAGAAAACATTGCAACAAGAAAATTGCTATTTCAAGTGTAGTAGAAATTCTAGAATCCAGCCCATGTAGCTTACAATATACAACGTATTCATTAAAATGACACTAGTAAATTGAATGCTTATTATCTGATAGGTACCAAGTTATGGTCACTTTTGCATGTCCAATGCTAAAATTATCCATAGTATAGATCCTAAAGCATGAATATGAATGTTTTAACAAAAATATCCATTTCAAGAATAGGTAAAATCTGACTTTATTTTTGTAAAAAATCATATAAATATTTGCTTCCGCGCCCAAATTTTATAATTCTTCATCATATTTTACCTAAAAGGAAACATTGCAACAAGAAAATTGCTATTTCAAGTGTGGTAGGTATTCTACAATCCAGCCTATATAGCTTACAATATAGAACGTATTCATCAAGAATACGAAAAATCTGACATAATTTTTGTAAAAAATCATGTAAATATTTGCTTCCGCGCCCGAATTTTTTAATTCTTCATTATATTTTAGCTAAAATAAAACATTGCAACAAGAACATTGCTATTCCAAGTGTGGTAGGTATTCTAGAATCCAGCCCATGTAGCTTACAATATACAACATATTTATCAAAAATAGGTAAAATATGACTTTATTTTTGTAAAAAATCATATAAATATTTGCTTCCGCGCCAAAATTTTATAATTTTTTATAATATTTTAGCTAAAAGAAGACTTTGCAACAAGAAAATTGCTATTTCAAGTGTGGTAGGTATTCTAGAATGCAGCCCATGTAGCTTACAATATACAACGTATTCATCAAGAATAGGTAAAATGTGACATTTTTTTTGTAAAAAATAATATAAATATTTACTTCCGCGCCTAAATTTTATAATTCTTCATCATATTTTATCTAAAAGAAAACATTGAAACAAGAAAATTGCTATTTCAAGTGTGGTAGGTATTCTAGAAGCCAGCCCATGTAGCTTACAATATACCACGTTTTCATCAAGAAAAGGTAAAATCTGACTTTATTTTTGCAAAAAATCATATAAATATTTGCTTCCGCGCCCGAATTTTATAATTCTTTATTATATTTTAGCAAAAAGAAAATATCGCAACAAGAAAATTGCTATTTCAAGTGTAGTAGGTATTCTAGATTCCAGCCCATGTAGCTTATAATATACACCGGATTTATTAAAATGACACCCGAAAATTGAAAGTTCATTATCTGATTGGTACAACGTTATGGTCACTTTTGCATGTCCAATACTAAAATTATCCATAGTATAGATCCTAAAGCATGAATATGAACGTTTTAACAAAAATATCCATTTCAAGAATATGTAAAATCTGACTTTATTTTTGTAAGAAATCATATAAATATTTGCTTCCGCGCCCGAATTTTATAATTCTTCATCATATTTTATCTAATATGAAACATTGCAACAAGAAAATTGCTATTTCAAGTATGGTAGGTATTCTAGAATCCAGCCCATGTAGCTTACAATATACAACGTATTCACCAAGAATAAGAAAAATCTGACTTTATTTTTGTAAAAAATCATAAAAATATTTGCTTCCGCGCCCGAATTTTATAATTCTTCATCATATTTTAGCTAAAAGAGAACATCGCAACAAGATATTTGCTATTTCAAGTGTGGTAGGTATTCTACAATCCAGCCCATATAGCCTACAATATACAACGTATTCATCAAGAAAAGGTAAAATCTGACTTTATTTTTGTAAAAAATCATATAAATATTTCCTTCCGCGCCCGAATTTTATAATTCTTCATCATATTTTAGCTAAAAGAAAACATTGTAACAAGAAAATTGCTATTTCAAATGTGGTTGGTATTCTAGAATCCAGCCCATGTATTTTTGATTGATGATTTTTCATCATATTTTAGCTAAAAGGAAACATTGCAACAAGAAAATGGCTATTTCAAGTGTGGTAGGTATTCTAGAATCCAACCCATCTAGCTTACAATATACAACGTATTCATCAAGAAAAGGTAAAATCTGACTTTATTTTTGTAAAAAAATATATAAATATTACCTTCCGCGCCCGATATTTATAATTTTTCATCATATATTAGCTAAAAGAAAACATTGCAACAAGAAAATTGCTATTTCAAGTGTGGTAGGTATTCTAGAATCCAGTCCATGTAGCTTACAATATACAACGTATTCATCAAGAAAAGGTAATATCTGACTTTATTTTTGTAAGAAATCAAATAAATATTTGCTTCCGCGCCCGAATTTTATAATTCTTTATCATATTTTAGCTAAAAGAAAACATTGCAACAAGAAAATTGCTATTTTAAGTGTGGTAGGTATTCTAAAATCCAGCCCATGTAGCTTACAATATACAATGTATTTATCAAGAATAGGTAAAATCTGACTTTATTTTTGTAAAAAATCATATAAATATTTGCTTCCGCGCCCGAATTTTATAATTCTTTATCATATTTTAGCTAATAGAAAACATTGCAACAAGAAAATTGCTATTTCAAGTGTGGTAGATATTCTAGAATCCAGCACATGTAGCTTACAGTATACCACGTATTCATCAAGAAAAGGTAAAATCTGACTTTATTTTTGTAAAAAATCATATAAATATTTGTTTCCGCGCCTGAATTTTATAATTTTTCTTCATATTTTAGCTAAAAGAAATCATTGCAACAAGATAATTACTATTTCATGTGTGGTAGGTATTCAAGAATCCAGCCCATGTAGCTTACAATATACAAAGTATTCATCAAGAATTGGTAAAATCTGACATAATTTTTGTAAAAAATGATAAAAATATTTGCTTCCGCGCCCGAATTTTATAATTCTTCATCATATTTTAGCTAAAAGAAAATATTGCAACAAGAAATTTCTATTTCAAATGTGGTAGGTATTCTAGAATCCAGCCCATGTAGCTTATAAAAAATCATATAAATATTTGCTTCCGCGCCCGAATTTTATAATTCTTTATCATATTTTAGTTAAAAGAAAAATATTGCAACAAAAAAATTCTTATTTCAAGTGTGGTAAATATTCTAGAATCCAGCCCATGTCGCTTACAATATACAACGTAGTCATCAAGAAAAGGTAAAATCTGACTTTATTTTTGTAAAAAATCATATAAATATTTCCTTCCGCGCCCGAATTTTATAATTTTTCATCATATTTTAACTAAAAGTAAACATTGCAACAAGAAAATTGCTATTTCAAGTGTGGAAGGTATTCTAGAATCCAATCCATGTAGCTAACCATATATAACGTATTAATCAAGAATAGTTAAAATCTGACTTGAATTTTGTAAAAAATCATATAAATATTAGCTTCCGCGCCTGAATTTTATAATTCTTCATCATATTTTAGCTAAAAGAAAACATTGCAACAAGAAAATTGCTATTTCAAGTGTGGAAGGTATTCTAGAATCCAGGCCATGTTGCTTACAATATATAACGTATTCATCAAGAATAGGTAAAATCTGACTTTATTTTTGTAAAAAATCATATAAGAGTAGTTAAGTCATGAGAGTTCTGGCTCATTGGTGCGGGGGTGAGGTGGTGCTGAGGGTGTCGGGGTCGTTGGTATGCGGGTTGTTGTGACGTCATAGCGGTGGGATGCGAGTGCGGTGACGTCATAGCGGTGGATTGGCGGGTCCTTAAGACGTTGGCGAGTCCTTAAGACGTTGGCGAGGTCCTGTAGGCGGGTCCTTAAGACGTTAGCAGGGTCCTCAAGACGTTGGCGGGATCCTCAATACATTGGCTGGGGCCGCGCTTAAGGCCCGCATTTGACCATATGGTGGGTGACTCATTTACAAGACCAGCATTTGAACACATGACTTTACTCAGACAGACAAATTTAATTTATGCACTTTGGAAATCGACCATTTGCAATCTGATTAACCAGCATCTACACATATGTTGCCACGAACCACAAAGTGTTTCCTAGTCGAGTAATTAAGGATCTGGCTTTATAAACAAGTAGTTCGTGTTTGACACCGTATCGAAGCTAATTTTTTATTATGTAATTAAAAGGGGAAACGAGAAATTAGCACACTACTTAAATGTTTTCGCAGACAAATTTAATTTATGCACCCTAATCATCGAGCACGTGGTTGAATGTCCAGATGTTCATTGAACAAGTATGTGCTTGTTTGTTTATGAAGTTAAATAGCATTTCAAAAGATCTGCACTGCCACTGCACTGTTTATTCATCACTGGGGGGTAGGGAAGGAATAAATAATAAAAATATTTATTAAATTTATTTATTTATTTGCGAAACTATATTACAAATACCTGAAATACAATATGTATGGACTAAACTAGCGTACTACAATATCCATGCGGATAAGTATCTGGTGACATAAAACTTATCATTCGTTTATCATCATATGCACTTAAAGCTAACTTGTTCTGTCTAACAGTATATACGACATGTTGTTTTGATGTTATTAACATTTGTGGTCTTGTTATAGTTTCATTATTAAATATGCAATTGTAATAGTCTTCAAAACAAATTGATTTTAATGTAGCTTTCGAAATACCTTTAGCCTAGTCAGCCAGTACGGTTGTGTGGTCGTGGCGTGTCTTGTCTGATCGTGTAGATAAGCAACATAGCCCGCCCTGTCCAATTGGATGGGTTGCCGCACAACGGCTCGGTTTGTGCTGGCCTTGCAGAGACTGACTGTAGGCTGACAACCTGCATCACTAAAATGCAAGTAAAACATGTCACGAAACAAGTACTTCATGTACTTGAGGCCTAATCGGCTTCATCAAAAAATCTGGATCTACTTCCGGAAAACTAAGTAAGGGCTGTGTCACAATAGATCTTCTAGGTCGCGTTGACAAAAAGCGATAAAAAACGCTTAAAAAACCCTCATATACATACAAAACAATACCTTTAGCCTTCATACTTACCTCATGCTTATTGTTTGAAAAAGTTTTATATGCATACATTTTTGCCCGTAACCCAATAAATTCAGTCATAATGTTACCATTATTTTCATCTTTCATTAAACCTATGACTTTCTTATTAACTAAAGGAATATTATATACATTATCTATAGGGTACTCTGAAGTATCAAACTTATTAAGATCTCTTTTCATAATATTATAAATATTAACATTTTTAAATAAATAAATTAAACTGTCAGTATCGGTATAACACAATTCTGCATTTGAATTTAAATTTTGTTGAATATAGTTATAATGAAAGTCATAAATGTATGTTTTTGATATATCTAATATACAAAATCCCACATAAATAGGTTTGTTAAGAAGACCTGATGTTTTATTCATTTCAACAAGTATTACGTCATCACCGAGTATAGTACAGCTGTGAAAATTTGGTTTAGCTATGAGATTTTTCGCTCCATGTTTGCCATCCCACATTGTAACTAATTTAACATTTTTATGTTTTCGAACATTTTCCATCGTTTCCCCAAAAACAGCATTATTCATCAATTTAAAAAAATTCTTTTGAAATTCCTTATTTGATTGTTTTCTAAGTTCAGTGTTTAAATCGATATAAGATTTTAACCAAAGACTTTGCTTGAATTTAAGAATTCTGTGAATTTTCTTTAGTTGTAATCCTAATTTCAAACACTGTTACAAATTTTGATAATGTATAACATAGTTTTTTTTATTATATAAGTTTGCTACTAATTTAGACTGCTTTGAATTTGGAGGTATAAAATTTTCCGGATATAATGGCAAATCTTTATGTAATTCATGTAAAGATTTGGGGTACTCTAAATCAACTTCAAAAATGTAGCCGATTTCAGAATTTTCTGGAAGATTTATAAGGTCTATGTGATAAAATTCAGTAATATTAACCCAGTTGAATTCTCCATATAGTAAATAGTGACTCATCGCCGCTCCGTACAAATTATTCACATCAAAATACATGAGGTAAGTATCTTCTTCTTCGGAGTTGTACAATTCATTTAAATATTTATTATTTGCCTTTGCGTACCTCTTTGAACACTGGACTAAACCACCTCGAATCCCTTTTTCTATAAATAGTAATTTTTCAACATCTGTAAGTAATTCAAGTTGTATATTTGTATATTTAAATATCGCATCAAATGCTAGACCAGGCGCTGTGAAATAATGAAGAGCTTCTAATTTATATGTTTCTAAACAATTTTTTCGAAAATTTCCAAACACATCTGCTAATAAATGAACATCCGTTGTTAGATACAGGTCGGAATATTGCCCTAATGTTTCGATGTTAAATGTTTCCCATACTTTTTTAGCATGTTCATAATCCTGGTCATTGATGTTTTCATGCTTCAAACTACTATAAAATTCATTCTGGTCAGGTAAAAAAGATTGTTCAAACTTATCCCAGTTGTCAACATATTCATAAGGAAATACCCCTTTCCTTGTCAGTAACTTAAACTGGTTTATGTCTTTACAGAAATTTTGTGTTATCGGCTTCTCATCGTCTTTCAAATAGGATGATAATTTTTCAATACTACTAGGCATAAATCGGAAAGAATCTATGAACCTGAAATTTATTTTTGAGCCCTGAATATATTTTGTAAATGAAATGCAGCGTTCTTTATTTACTGGAAGTAATGACACTACTCCTGGTATCTTTTTAGCTATGTTTTTAATAATGAAATGTCCATCATAATTACTGAGGTTATGAAATACAACTGGAATAGTATGTGATTTTTTAAAATTTAAATTACATGATTGATGCGCCGCGCCACGAAAAAAACCCGTAAAATGATTGTGATCGCGAACTTTTATATCAGTCACAAAGAACTCCTTTTGACATATGTAACAAATTTTTGTTCTTAAGAACTCTATTTCTTGTTCTCTTGTCATTTTTAGGGGTACTGGGTTATCAAATTTATCGCTAATAAACTGTGAAATTTTGTAAAGTTCAGTTGAAAACCAATCAATGCAGTGCTCAATTCGGTTTAATTTAAAATCTGAAAGATTGTTATCATGTGAACATTTTAAATAATATGCAATGCTACTTGGAACATGCTTATGAATTTTGATTGAATTTTTATTATCTTTATCTTCAGTTTTTTGTAAAATAGATTCTATATCGGCATATATTACAAACGGTACAGTATCCTGATAATGATAATTTTTGAATTTTAAATATTTGTTTTCTTCAGTAGGTAATTCAACGCGACATTTATTAATTAATTTACAGTCAATTAAATGCTGATTAAAAGCCGTCTCTTTTAAACATCTATCACAAAAGTATATTTTTCCGTTATGTTTTGATATTTGTTTAGTTAGTAGTCTAGATAAATTTTTAATCCACATAAAGTGATAATTAGTATTATTTCTTACATTTTTACTTCTATATTTTTGTCACTACTATCATTATTAGATAACATTAATAAATGAATAAATTTACTACCTTCGAATTTAGTCAAGTACAATGGCACAACTTCATGTTTCTCTTTACTGAATTTTTCCAATGTATAAACATTTATGGATAAATTATTCAGTTTTTCAAATTTGGGAATGTTGTTTAAATGCATCGGAAAACTCATGCCGTCATATTTTAACACTCTACTGAAATGTGGGTAAGATGACACTCTATCTAAATTTTTATTTGCAGGATATAGAGCGGAAACTATAGCCCATAAAAAGCAGTATTAATCTGCATTTTTTAAATTGATTATTGCATGTTTATTTTTAATGTCAAGCGGTAAATCAATATATTGCCCACCAAAAATAGGTGTATATTTATTAATAATAATTTTTAAATGTAATATTTCAAACAAAGCCCACCCCGAATCGCGCTCCTGAAACTCAGATAATTTTGTTAGTATTTTACTCACGTTTTCACGAAACCACTCTCTGACACTTGCCGTTTTGGTTATAATACTATTGGCTGTATTGAAAGATTTTATTTCGATCACACCTGTTTTAGGTAATATAAAATTTGCACTAAAAGTTAAATTTACTTTCAAATTTGAAGATTTTAGAAGTTCTTTAATTTTATTAGAAAAAAATCTAAAACACTTATTTAAGAATAATGAAGGATCTTTGTAATTTAAATTTGCGATAATTCCCGTACATATTCGAGATTCAAAACAGGATTGTAGATCTTGCCAAACTATTTTTTTTGACTTTAACCCACCGCCATAAATACCTCGTTTTATTTGTTTTAACATTTCGCGGTAAAATAAATAAATTACCATTAATTTCACCATTTTGATTTAAAGCCCAGTTAATTAATAAAATAAACTTATTAATAATCTTTAACCATCGTATACATTCGTCTTGAGTTTTTAAAATTTTAATTCCGTCGACAAGTGTCTTTAATGCTTTGCTACTTACTTTAGCAACGCTTGACATCGCAATCTGTTCTGTGCGCCTAACCGAGCTCAAATGACTGATTTGCAATGACATCGCGCTTCTGAAGGGCTGAGTGTGCAACATCAGACACAGTAACCAATCAAAACTGTGCATTCCAATTTATAAATAATTCATTACCCACTAATTATTTTAATTTATGCATCATTCAAAAATACATGTCTGAACATGCAAGCTACAACTTTACAAATTGCGCTGGGAGTAGGGAAGGAATGAAGAACATTTGAAATCATAACTATTATAATAATTTATTTAAACGAGTTATTAATTTCTGATTCGTTAAAATATTATATATATTTTAAAATTAAATGCTTACTTACATTAAAAATACTTATTTACTTCTGTACACATATTACATTTACATAACACACAGTTTTTAAAAAATCAATGTTTGGTGTGCGGTGAACAATCCACACCATGTCTTCTTCGGCATCTTCTTCTTCTTCAATTTCTTCCTCTGCATCTGGTCTGTGCTCAGCATGTCGTTCTTGAGCCATCGTCTCTTCCATCGCCTGATTTTGTACAAAATTTTGTAACACCTCAAGTGACAAATTAGCAGCTTGTATATATTCCTGCTGATCCGTGATGCACTTTTCGAGGTATTCACAATATTGTTTATATTCTTGAAGCTGTAGCCAGTTATTGGAACAGCAGTCACAGTACCCGATAAGTTCTTCGGGAATAACAACTCTCGCAGAAAATACTCGTGGCATGTTGTAATGATGGCTAATTGTTTTGTACTATTTAAAAATTCATTTTTAACCCTATTTATACTGTGTGCATTCCAAAGTGCATTACAGCAGATGATACTTCATATATAGCATTGGTCGTCTGAGAGGTGAAGCTTGGTAATCATTCGTTTAGATATCATCAGTAACACACGCCTCCTGTGCAATTACCAGCTGTTATTACAGTTTTTAAATAAAAGTCATCTAATTATTGTAAAACATTTATTTTACATCCAAAAAATAATACAAAATACATGTATATATTACTAACAATATTTGTTAACGAATTATAGTTAATTATTTTATCATGGATTATTAAACAATATGCAACTGTGTTCTCGGGCATATTTTCAGTAGTTTCAAATTCTAATCTTATGTCAACATTACCCGACTTCAATGTCTCACTTTGATGGGAACAATCTATAACTCCTAGAGGTGCTGTATTTAAAAACTCATCTGGCGCGAAAATAGGTTCACCTGACCGCTCATAGTAAGACAATTGAAACTGAGTGTACATGTCGTACAGCATTGCCCAATGATTATTCTTAAAGTTTAAATTTAAATGATCATAAGGATACACATCAGAATTTAAATACAACTTAATATTAGTTAAGTTACAATGATCAAATTTACTCATATTTTTACTTAGTTTATTTTTGCGATCAGTTTGAAATCCCACGATGACATAACGCGGTGTTTCTAATTGAGCTGTCGTTTTAATCGGCCAGGTATGTCGCTGCGTTTTTTGTAGTAGTGGATATTCCCGAAGCTCCCAGCTGCGGAATGCTATCTCCAAATTAACACTTTTCTCCATATACTTCATAAGCATTAATCGCTCGGCATCAGCTACAGATATATGTGGAATCTTCCAATGAACTTTACTTAACTCAATCTTCATTTTTTCGTTTGCTGCTCTATTCTCAATCGCATTCATGTCTGTGCTGCTTCGAATAAGGATCAATTCTTGTTGTAAATTTAAAATAATTTTTTTGAAATCTTCACAGAACCCCAATAGCATGTTTAATAGAATACATGTGTTAAAATTGCCGTTATCATCAATTATATGTTTTGTATTATCAGTTAAAGGTGATCAACCAGCAATTTGTAATCGTTTGCTTTCATTCGTGTTATAAGAGACATAACCTTTCATACAAGAAGTTATGCCAGGATTACGGACTCTATCTATAACTATTCCACCAATTTCATATCGAATTTCACTGAACAAGAATGCAAATGCGTTGTTAACCAATTTAGCTGTAGTTGACGGTTTGTTGTCATGCGTGAGAAGTTTTCCCTCAATATAAGGTAAACTATTCCACGGTAGAGTGTACAAATCTTGTTGCTGTATGGGTATGCGAATTTCATCATTATTGTTTAGTTGTAGATGCATACGGTTGATGTGTGTGTTTTTCCGCATGACTGATTGAATCATCAAATAAAGCCTTTTTGGACACGCTCAAAATATTAGCATTCATTTTGATGAATGCAGAAAATAAAATTTTTAGACTTTTTATATTTAACTCCAATCCAAATAATTAAGGCTTTTATCCGCTTTCTCGGTCTATTATTATCCAGATTGTACTTTAAACCCAAGAGATTTTAGAAATTTATAATTGACGGGTGTTAACCCTTCAACAGTCTTCTTACGAATGATGTAACTACACTTTCGAGCAGTATTTATATGTTTGCAAGTAGTATGATTAAAGTTTATCCCCATTTTGTTTTTTAAGATGCAGTCTTACCGAAATAACTTCTTCTCTGAAATTAATTAACTTTCCGTCTTGGTCTACTATTTTAAGGGTTAAAGAATTTATTACTCGTGTGCTGATTGGTAGATAGATTACTTGATTTGGTGCCTCTATAATTTTGAATCTTGGCGGGACGCGCGGAAAAAAATCATGAATTATGTGCACATTTTTATTATTTGAATAAGAATTTTTAGTTATGCTACACTCAATACACACTGCATTTACTTTAATTATAGAAACTGGATTGTCAGATTCATGTGATATATTAGCTGCTAATCGACGAGGTTTAAACCCTAAAATATTACCAATTGAATTGTCTCGTATAAAATTTATTTCCTTATTGCTTCTAACTTCACACTTAAGAGTATTATTATTTGCTACTATGTTTAATTCAGTGCCAGCATCTAACTTACTGGTTAAGAATTTATTTATATCATCAATTTCATAAGAACCTTCCGGAATAGTAATTACACGACTACCAATATAAAATTTATTATTTTAAATATCAATGTGCGGTATCGCATTATAAACTTCAAAATTTATTAAACCGAGAACATACTCCGAATCTTCATCGAGTGTAATTGGTGGATAAAGGGTCTGAGTTATAATTGAATTAGTACCGAAGAGCGTAAACGTGTATGACATGACGGTTCAACCAATACTGAGGAGTAATCAGATTTGTTCATAAAGAAATGCTAAACATAAATGACCACACCTTACACTGTTATTAGGTTGGTATCTATCATAATTGTAGTGTATTGAACACTTGTTTCCGAAATAATTAACTAGTTCTTTTGGCGGCGCGAGGTTTCCATAACTGTCAAAGTATGTAACTAAATTATTATGTTTTTTGTATGCAACCCAATGAGATCCTGACCCGTTACTGTTATCCAAATTAACTATTGCATACTCGTTATGATTTACTTTTTTAGGTAAATTATTTCTCACGAAAACTCCTCTAAAGAAAGGGATTTTTAATAGTTTAGCATATTTTTCAAGATCAATATTAGTTAATGCCCGCGATGGTAAATCTATTGGGAGTTTTTTAAATATAGTCCAAGTCCCTTACGGTACGGCTTCAAGTATAGACCTTTCCCCATAGCTATAGATTCCATCATTTTATTATAGCGCTGAGCTTTTTTTAATTGCTCGGTAGCAGCTTTAGCGTCGTGAACAGCCTTGGCGATACCTGCTGCACCACCCCCATGTGCGCCTAGAGCGCTCAAGCTGGCGAAAATTGGAATTAGGGGAAGGAACCCTCCGGTTTTTGGTACTGATATAACTCTTGGATTTTTAATCTTTCGCTTTATTCTCTTAACCGTTCGTAAAGCTATTCTTGCAGATTTATTCAAATCAGAACCACTGATATTTCTCTTTATGGCTTTCCGTGCGCGGTTGACCACGTTGCGAAACGACAAACTTCCGCCAGTTTTCTTCCTCTTCTGCACCCGCATCATGACTATTTAAGGAGCGCACGTCTTACCTCTTCCGCAGTCAGTAACGAACTGTGCTGATGTAATGTTCATCTCCTTATTTATATCAAAATGCATACTGTAAAACAAAGTCATAGCCTCGACGTAAAGAATTATGATTTGAATAATGTCAGTAGTGAGCCGCACCATAGTATATTATTACCAGATATTGTAAGATGTATTTTAGCCGGTCCATCCGGATGCGGTAAGACAAATGTTATGATTGCACTATTAGAACATGAAAATGGCTTATGTTTTTCTAATATCTACATATACTCAAAATCATTATTCCAGCGTAAATATGAGTATTTAAAAATGTTACTAGAACCTATAGACGGAGTAGGTTACTTTGCGTATAATGAAAACGTAGATATTGAAAAGCCGTGCAATGCGCAATACAATTCAGTATTTATATTTGATGATGTAGCGTGTGATAAACAAGATGTAATTAGAGAATACTTTTCTATGGGTCGCCATAAGGCTATAGATTGTTTTTATGTATGTCAGACTTATACCAGAATCCCTAAACATCTTATACGAGATAATGCGAACTTATTAGTATTATTTAAACAAGATGATATGAATTTAAAACATGTATATTCTGATCACGTGAATACAGATATGTCACATGAAAAATTTAAGAATCTCTGCTCATTTTGTTGGTGTGATAAGTATGGATTCGTGGTTATTGACAAAGAGAGTGAATTAAATAGAGGGCGTTATCGTAAAGGCTTTGATCAGTATATTATAATAAATAACAGTGACGTGAGCTAAGAGGTATCAGTTGGTAGTTAGTTGTCGTAAGGTAAACATCTCAAACAGGTTAAATAGAACAGTAACGGATGAATTTGAATTATATTTGCTTTTGATTTGATTTTGCAGATCATTATCTGGTAATGATCTGGTTATCAATTGTTGGATCAGTTTTTTATCTGTTTCTACAAATAACAGCTCTAATAATCACCTGTTTATGAGTTCATATATGAACTTGAACCTGTTTGCCATCTGTTTTAAATTGTTCAACCGGTATCTGTTTTCCAGAACAGATTTAGGTTAGGTTTGAACCGATGGCTGTTTTTCAGAACAGAGCTGTTTTAGCTGTTTTAAACGGATGAACGGGTACCTGTTTTCCAAAACAGGGCTGTTTTACCTGTTTTAAATGGTTGAACTGGCACCTGTTTTCCAGAACAAGGTTGTTTTTAGCTGTTCTAAATTGTTAATCTGGTAACTGTTTTCCAGAACAGGGTTGTTTTTTATAATTATAGCTATCTTTTTTCATAAAACCACTTACAATGGATAGGAGCTTAAAAATGGATTTAATCTAAATCTAAGAAATATTGTAAATCAAAAACTTCGTAATCTTAAAAGTGATGCATTACAAAGAAAAGCTGAATTGGAATTCCAATATAAGCCAATAATCAAATCTTTACAAGATATTGCAGTCAATCTACCAATGACCAATATAAAGGATGAAATTAAAAGAGAACCAAAAGAGGAGGAGGAAGAGGAAATACCAGAGAAAAATAAAACTTTAGTAGGCCCTAAATTTTTGGAAACAAGTGTTATAGAAGAATCAGGGGGTGAGAGTGGGGATGATGATGTATTTCAATCAAGCGTGATAGAAGACCAACCATCAATAACTAGAGATGATATTTTGAATTTAACCCAGGAACCTTCATTCAGGGAGTATTCGGAGCAGTATGATCCACTACCACGACAATACATTGAAGATATGTTAAAAGATGATAAAAATTTATTTGATTTCAAGTATGACGTGCGACATGATGTTGAAACTGATAAATTTTATATCGGTAATTCTGAGTTAAAAATTCAGGGTAAAGATTTAGTTTTACAAAATTTGAAATATTTAGACACACCAGGTTTATATGAGCTCTTATTTAAAAAGCAGCCATTGGGATATTCCCAGACTGATCAAAGAAATTATATTGATATTGTAAAAAGAACAAATGCCGCCAATCGAAATTATAGTGAAAATGAACAATTAGCAGGATCAAGGTCACATAAGTATACTACCGTAATAGCTCCAATGTTATATCCTCGAAGGAGAGTTTTACAATCTAGAAAATTAAGTTCGGTTTCTAAAAGAACAGGTTGAACGTCAGGTGGTAGTTATTTGAAAACGTTTACTAAAAAACAAGTGGAGTACGTATACTGGGACAATATTAATGGATTGGTTAATAGACTATGTCTTTTAATTGCGTCACGTGATGCCGGTCATACAGGTCACGATAATGAAATTATATCCATAATTGAAGAGTTAAAAGAAGCGGGAGTTATAGAATAGCGACAGTTTAATAATGACTCTTGATAAGTTCCGACGTCATATTGACCATCATAATACTAAAAAATATACAAATAAAGAATTACTTTTTGTTTCGAAACAAGTTAAGGAATTAGATTTAGATTGTATAAAGAAAATAAATATACTTGAAAATAAATTCCGAATAGAATTGTCTAAAGTAAAAAATAATTTAAAATGTACCATTGTTATTAATTTAAAATTAAAAGTAGATGGTGACATTTATAATATAATAAACAGCTCTAATTTATCTTTTTACAATTTTCCTTGTACTGGTAAAATAATTCAGATTAATTTAAGTAATCCAAAAGAGCTACTACACTATCGAATTAATAAAGAACCCCGTATCTCAATAATAGTTAATAAACATGTTGTAAAGGATGATAAATTGATAATATATCCCAGTCCTGCAAGTTTAAATACGAGTGATTTATATGTGGAAATCGTACTAGAAACATCTGTTAACTATGTCGAAAATTAAACGTGAAATTGTGGAAGAATTACATAAATCAGCACGAGTACACTTTCCCAGGAGGCGTGTAATTACAAAGGGAATAAATGATTTATTCCAGGCTGATTTGGTTGAAATGATTCCTTATGCTAGAATAAATAAAGGATATCGCTACATTTTAGTCGTTATTGATGTATTTTCTAAATTTTTGTGGACTAAACCCATAAAAAACAAAGCAGGTTCTGAAATTTCTAAAGCTATGAAAAGTAGTTTAGCTTACAAGGTACATATAAGTGGTTGAGTTTATTACCTAAACTTACAGAAAAGTATAATAATACAAAACACAGAACCATTAACATGAAACCTAGTGAAGTTAGCAGAAAACATGAACAATTACTTCTTGACAATATTAACAGTAATATTAAAATGATTGGGAAAACAAAATTTAAAGAGAATGATTTTGTGCGTATAAACAAATATAGAGGGGTTTTTACGAAAGGTTATACTCCTAATTGGTCTTATGAAATTTTTACTATATACTCAATTCAATTAACAAATCCTGTTACTTATATTCTTCAAGATCAGTCCGGCCAAATTATAAAAGGGGGATTTTATGAATACGAATTACAGAAAGTAAAGTATCCTGATACATACCTTTCAAATATTTGAGGCTGATGACACCATGACATTTATATGTAAAGAAATAGCCGTTTTAAATATTAATACGAATTCTCTTGATTTTAAAATATTTTTACCTCCGTACCCTTTCTCTAGTTTAAATACTAAAAGTCAGAAAAATGTGCTTTGGCTATCGAATAAATACCATCATTTAGAATGGATTTCAGGCAATATAAATTACAGTCTTTTAAACAATATTGTGCGAGGCATGTTTAGTGGTGCTTGCAAAATTTATGTTAAGGGATCTGATAAAATTAAATGGTTAAATAAGATCTTAGGTTTACATAAATTAAAAATTGTTAATATGGAATGTTTTGGTTGTCCTGCATTGAAAGAATTACGTGAATCTTTTCAATTAAATATATCTAAATCTCATCTGCAAAACTGTGCTATAAAAAATGTATACTTATTAAAAGACTGGTACAAGCAACGTTTTAATTCATTGGCTTCATTTAAAAAGTTAAATGATACGGGATTTTTACATTTTATGTCTGAAGAGGATATATCATGTCTGCCTAAAGAGTTTATTATGGCCTGCATCCCTCGTCAAATAGATGGGGAATGGGACAAATTTCCCAGGAACTGGCAAGATGATAAGGAATTCCAGAACTATAGGGGCTGCACTGACCACCCGCTAATTACTGACGTCAACACGGATCAAGTCGGGAATGTGTACCCAATTAAAAAGTATTGTATTCAATGTAATAAATAATTTCATGTAATATTAATTATAATGTGACAAGTTTAAAAATGAATTTTAATTTTAAATATTTTGTTTTATTTGTTTTTCTTACCATCTCCCAACATCTGTATCTAACTTCGATAGGATTGAATTTATGAAGGTAAGCACATGTAAAAATCAAACAATACAGTTTTATTATTATATTATTGAGAATAATAGTTACAAATTATTACATAATACTTATACATAAAAATATTTCATATTTCTATTTTCTAATATAGGTTTTAAAAGTGGTTCATAAAAACTATCAATCTTATATCTAAAATGTGCTCTATCAATAGCTATTTGTATCCATGGGCTCTGCCTCGCTGTTTTATAAGCGAATGTCCATACAAACAAGTAATGAACTTTGACTGTTTCATTGAACTGCACTTTCATGGTTTATGTTTAACTGTTTAATATTTTTAACAATATTTTTTAAAACATAGTAATTATGAACATCTTGTTTCAAACGTTTCAGTTTTAATAAATGTTTATTTATATCACTTATTAAATTGTTTTTATGATTCACTTTTCGATAAGCCATCTTTATATTATTATTCACACTTCACTGCTGCATACCAGCTGCTGCTGATTATAGTGAACAGAACGCCAAGTCCACTACTTTTCCGATTTTGCCATTGGAAACCACATACAATTTCCCAGCTTGGGCTTGTTGGATACCCTCTTCTATATTTTCGTCGGTTAATTGGTTAAACCGTGAACCGAGGAATAAAATGTTGCTCTCTAATTCTAGAACAACTTTCTCTCCATACTTTGTACTCACACGTCTTATATTCAATACTTTATATTTTTTCCCTTTCTTTAGATCATTCAGGGATATGGGCTCTTTAACCTGAGCAACTTTGTTGAATATTTCAAAAACAGACATGTTGCTTTAATGTACTTAGTTGTTATTTGTTAAATGTTTCGATGTAAACTGATTTAAAAATGTGTAATATTGCAGCTTTTATACCATAATTTGTACACCCCCACTCCAACCCACATTGCATCCTTCATAAAGAGATAGCCAATTTTAATTACCCGATTTATAGGGTGCATAAATTATATTTGTCTGCGAAAAATGCAGGTAGTTTGCTAATATACATTCTCTCTCCGATATCATATTTAAACAATTTTTAAAATTATTTCTTCTAATGAATGCTATGGCGATTTCTAAACATTCAGATAATCGCATTGTTATGGCAAGTATTAACCAGAGTACGTATCCTACATCAGTGTACTTGAGCATGTCTCTCAAGAGATTTTATTTTGATAAAGCATACTCTATTTTTAAAAATAGGATAAATAAAGTGAAAAAATATACAAATAATTGTAAATTTGTTTTGTGTACAGATATCTATTGTTGTAAAAGTTGTATATTCTAATAAAAAAAACTAAAAAAATAATTTATGATAATAGTATTATAGTCAAAATATGTGATTAGACAGAATAAGATAGCTTTAAGTTCATATGATAATAAACGAATAAGGTTTATGTCACCCAATAGTAATGCCTATGATTATTGTAGTACGTTAGTTTATTTCATAAATATTTTATTTAACATGTTTGTAATACAGTTTTTGTAAATAAATAATAATTCTCAACTAATAATTTCTTTTAGTTAAAAAATGAAGAAAAACTCATCGTCACGGGGTGAATAAATTAAACATTGTGCACGATAATGACATATGTGTAGGTGCTGGTAAGTAATATTGCCGATTTCCAGGGTGCATAATAAATGCGGTGTTGAGATGCTGGTCTTGTAAATGAGTCACCCACCATATGGTCAAATGCGGGCCTTAAGCGCGGACCCAGCCAATGTATTGAGGACCCCGCCAACGTCTTGAGGACCCTGCTAACGTCTTAAGGACATGCCTACAGGACCTCGCCGACGTCTTAAGGACTCGCCAACGTCTTAAGGACCCGCCAACCCACCGCTATGACGTCACCGCACCCGCATACCACCGCTATGACGGCACAACAACCCGCATACCAACGCCCCCGACACCTTCAGCACCACCTCACCCCCGCACCTATTAGCCAGAACTCTCATGACTTAACTACTTATAAGTATTTGTTTCCGCGCCCGAATTTTATAATTCTTCATTACATTTTAGCTAAAAGAAAACATTGAAACAAAAAAATTGCTATTTCAAGTGTGGTAGGTATTCTAGAATGCAGCCCATGTAGCTTACAATATACAACGTATTCATTAAAATAACACCCGAAAATTGAATGTTTATTATCTGATTAGTACCACGTTATGGTCACTTTTGCATGTCCAATGCTAAAATTATTTATAGTATAGATCCTAAAGCATGAATATGAATGTATTAACAAAAATATCCATTTCTAGAATAGGTAAAATCTGACTTCATTTTTGTAAAAAATCATATAAATATTTGCTTCCGCGCCCGAATTTTATAATTCTTTATCATATTTTAGCTAAAAGAAAACATTGCAACAAGAAAATTGCTATTTCAAGTGTGGTAGGTATTCTAGAATCCAGCCCATGTAGCTCACAATATACAACGTAGTCATCAAGAAATGGTAAAATCTGACTTTATTTTTGTAACAAATCATATAAATATTAGCTTCCGCGCCCGAATTTTATAATTCTTTATTATATTTTAGCTAAAAGAAAACATTGCAACGAAAATATTAATATTTCAAGTGTGGAAGGTATTCTAGAATCCAGCCCATGTAGCTTACAATATATAACGTATTGATCCAGAATAGGTAAAATCTGACTTTATTTTTGTAAAAAATCATATAAATATTTGCTTCCGCGCCCGAATTTTATAATTCTTTATCATATTTTAGCTAAAAGAAAACATTGCAACAAAAAAATTGCTATTTAAAGTGTGGTAGGTATTCTAGAATCCAGGCCATGCAGCTTACAATATACAACGTATTCATCAAGAAAAGGTAAAATCTGACTTTATTTTTGTTAAAAATCATATAAATATTTGCTTCCCCGCCCGAATTTTATAATTATTCATCATATTTTAGCTAAAAAAAAAAATTGCAACAAGAAAATTGCTATTTGAAGTGTGGTAGTTATTCTAGAATCCAGCCCATGTAGCTTAAAATATAAAACGTATTCATCAAGAATAGGTAAAATCTGACTTTGTTTCTGAAAAAATCATATAAATATTTGCTTTCGCGCCCGGATTTTTTAATTCTTCATCATATTTTAGCTAGAAGAAAACAGTGCAACAAGAAAATTGCTATTTGAAGTGTGGTAGGTATTCTAGAATCCAGCCCATGTAGCTTACAATATACAACATATTCATCAAGAATAGGTAAAATCTGACTTTATATCTGAAAATATCGTATAAATATTTGCTTCCGCGCCCGAATTTTATAATTCTTCATCATATTTTAGCTAAAAGAAAACATTGCAACAAGAAAATTGCTATTTCAAGTGTGGTAGGTATTCTAGAATCCAGCCCATGTTGCTTACAATATACAACGTAGTCATCAAGAAAAGGTAAAATCTGACTTTATTTTTGTAAAAAATTATATAAATATTAGCTTCCGCGCCCGAATTTTATAATTATTCATTATAATTTAGCTAAAAGAAAACATTGCAACAAGAAAATTTCTATTTGAAGTGTGGTAGGTATGCTAGAATCCAGCCCATGAAGCTTACAATATAAAACGTATTCATCAAATATAGGTAAAATCTGACATTATTTTTGTAAAAAATCACATAAATGTTTGCTTCCGCGCCCGAATTTTATAAATCTTTATCATTTTTTAGCTTAAATAAACATTGCAACAAGAAAATTGCTATTTCAAGTGTGGTAGGGATTCCATAATCCAGCCCATGTAGTTTACATTATACAACGTATTCATCAATAATAGGTAAATTCTGACTTTATTTCTGAAAATATCATATAAATATTTGCTTTCACGGCCGAATTTTATAATTCTTCATCATATTTTAGCTAAAAGAAAACATTGCAACAAGAAAATTGCTATTTCAAGTGTGGTAGGTATTCTAGAATGCAGTCCATGTAGCTTACAATATACAACGTATTAATCAAGAATAGGTAAAGTTTGACTTTATTTTTTGTAAAAAATCATATAAATATTTGTTACCGCGCCGGAATTTTATAATTTTTCATCATATTTTAGCTAAAGGAAAACATTACAACAAGAAAATTGCTATTTCAAGTGTGGTAGGTATTCTAGAATTCAGCGCATGTAGCTTACAATATACAACGTATTTAACAAGAAAAGGTAAAATCTGACATTATTTTTGTAAAAAATCATATAAATATTTGCTTCCGCGCAAAAAAATTATAATTCTTCATCATATTTTAGCTAAAAGAAAACATTGCATCAAGAATATTGCTATTTCAAGTGTGGAAGGTATTCTAGAATCCAACCAAGTAGCTTAAATATATAACGAATTCATCAAGAATATATAACGTATTCATCAAGAATAGTTAAAATCTGACATTATTTTTGTAAAAAATCATATAAATATTTGCTTCCGCGCCCAAATTCTATAATTCTTCATCATATTTTAGCTAAAAGAAAACATTGCATCAAGAATATTGCTATTTCAAGTGTGGAAGGTATTCTAGAATCCAGCCAAGTAGCTTAAATATATAACGTATTCATCAAGAATAGTTAAAATCTGACTTTAGTTTTGTAAAAAATCATTTAAATATTAGCTTCCGCGCCTGAATTTTATAATTGTTTATCTTATTTTATCTAAAAGAAAACATTGTAAGAAGAAAATTGCTATTTCAAGTGTGGTAGGATTTCCAGAATCCAACCCATGTAGTTTACATTAAACAACGTATTCATCAAGAATAGGTAAAATCTGACTTTATTTCTAAAAAATCATATAAATATTAGCTTCCGCGCCCGAATTTTATAATCCTTTATCATATTTTAGCTAAAAGAAAACATTGCAACAAGAAATTTGCTATTTAAGTGTGGTAGGTATTCTAGAATCCAGCCCATGTAGCTTACAATATACAACGTATTCATTCAAAAGACACCCGAAAATTTATTGTTTATTATCTGATTGGTACCACCTTATGGTCACTTTTGCATGTCCAATGCTAAAATTATCCATAGTATAGATCCTAAAGCATGAATATGAATGTATTAACATAAATATCCATTTCTAGAATAGTTAAAATCTGATTTTATTTTTGTGAAAAATCATATAAAAATTTGTTTCCGCGCCCGAATTTTATAATTCTTTATCATATTTTAGCTAAAGAAAACATTGCAACAAGAACATTGCTATTTCAAGTGTGGTAAGTATTCTAGAATCCAGCCCATGTAGCTTACAATATATAACGTATTCATCAAGAAAAGGTAAAATCTGACTTTATTTTTGTAAAAAATCATATAAAAATTTGCTTCCGCGCCCGAATTTTATAATTATTCATTATAATTTAGCTAAAAGAAAACATTGCAACAAGAAAATTGCTATTTGAAGTGTGATAGGTATGCTAGAATCCAGCCCATGAAGCTTACAATATAAAACGTATTCATCAAGAATAGGTAAAATCTGACATTATTTTAGTAAAAAATCACATAAATATTTGCTTCCGCGCCCAAATTCTATAATTCTTCATCATATTTTAGCTAAAAGAAAACATTGCATCAAGAATATTGCTATTTCAAGTGTGGAAGGTATTCTAGAATCCAGCCAAGTAGCTTAAATATATAACGTATTCATCAAGAATAGTTAAAATCTGACTTTAATTTTGTAAAAAATCATTTAAATATTAGCTTCCGCGCCTGAATTTTATAATTGTTTATCTTTTTTTATCTAAAAGAAAACATTGTAAGAAGAAAATTGCTATTTCAAGTGTGGTAGGATTTCCAGAATCCAACCCATGTAGTTTACATTAAACAACGTATTCATCAAGAATAGGTAAAATCTGACTTTATTTCTAAAAAATCATTTAAATATTAGCTTCCGCGCCCGAATTTTATAATCCTTTATCATATTTTAGCTAAAAGAAAACATTGCTACAAGAAAATTGCTATTTAAGTGTGGTAGGTATTCTAGAATCCAGCCCATGTAGCTTACAATATACAAGGTATTCATTCAAAAGACACCCGAAAATTTAATGTTTATTATCTGATTGGTACCACCTTATGGTCACTTTTGCATGTCCAATGCTAAAATTATCCATAGTATAGATCCTAAAGCATGAATATGAATGTATTAACATAAATATCCATTTCTAGAATAGTTAAAATCTGATTTTATTTTTGTGAAAAATCATATAAAAATTTGTTTCCGCGCCCGAATTTTATAATTCTTTATCATATTTTAGCTAAAGAAAACATTGCAACAAGAACATTGCTATTTCAAGTGTGGTAAGTATTCTAGAATCCAGCCCATGTAGCTTACAATATACAACGTATTCATCAAGAAAAGGTAAAATCTGACTTTATTTTTGTAAAAAATCATATAAAAATTTGCTTCCGCGCCCGAATTTTATAATTATTCATTATAATTTAGCTAAAAGAAAACATTGCAACAAGAAAATTGCTATTTGAAGTGTGATAGGTATGCTAGAATCCAGCCCATGAAGCTTACAATATAAAACGTATTCATCAAGAATAGGTAAAATCTGACATTATTTTCGTAAAAAATCACATAAATATTTGCTTCCGCGCCCGAATTTTATAAATCTTTATCATATTTTAGATAAAAAAAACATTGCAACAAGAAAATTGCTATTTAAAGTGTGGTAGGGATTCCATAATCCAGCCCATGTAGTTTACATTATACAACGTATTCATCAATAATATGTAAATTCTGACTTTATTTCTGAAAATATCATATAAATATTTGCTTTCGCGGCCGAATTTTATAATTCTTTATCATATTTTAGCTAAAAGAAAACATAGCAACAAGAAAATTGCTATTTCAAATGTGGTAGGTATTCTAGAATACAGCCCATGTAGCTTACAATATACACCGTATTCATCAAGAATAGGTAAAGTCTGACTTTATTTTTGTAAAAAATCATATAAATATTTGTTTCCGCGCCGGAATTTTATAATTTTTCATCACATCTTAGCTAAAGGAAAACATTACAACAAGAAAATTGCTATTTCAAGTGTGGTAGGTATTCTAGAATCCAGCCCATGTAGCTTACAATATATAACGTTTTCAACAAGAATAGGTAAAATCTGACTTTATATTTGAAAAAAATCATATAAATATTTGCTTCCGCGCCCGAATTTTATAATTCTTTATCATATTTTAGCTAAAAGAAAACATTGCAACAAGAAAATTGCTATTTCAAGTGTAGTAGGTATTCTAGAATCCATCCCATGTAGCTTAAAATATACAACGTATTCATTAAAATGACACCTGAAAATTGAATGTTTATTATCTGATTGGTACCATGTTATGGTCACTTTTGCATGTCCAATGCTAAAATTATCCATAGTATAGATCTTAAAGCATGAATATGAATGTATTAACATAAATATCCATATATAGAATAGGTAAAATCTGATTTTATTTTTGTGAAAAATCATATAAAAATTTGTTTCCGCGCCCGAATTTTATAATTATTTATCATTTTTTAGCTAAAAAAAAACATTGCAACAAGAAAATTGCTATTTCAAGTGTGGTAAGTATTCCAGAATCCAGCCCATGTAGTTTACAATATACAACGTATTCATCAAGAAAAGGTAAAATCTGACTTTATTTTTGTAAAATATCATATAAATATTTGCTTTTGCGCCCGAATTTTATAATTCTTTATCATATTTTAGCTAAAAGAAAACATTGCAACAAGAAAATTGATATTTCAAGTGTGGTAGGGATTCCAGAATCCAGCCCATGTAGTTTACATTATACAACGTATTCATCAAGAATAGGTAAAATCTGATATTATATCTGAAAATATCATATAAAAATTTGCTTTTGCGCCCGAATTTTATAATTCTTCATCATATTTTAGCTAAAAGAAAACATTGCAACAAGAAAATTACTATATCAAGTGTGGTAGGTATTCTAGAATCCAGCCCATGTAGCTTACAATATACAACGTAGTCATCAAGAAAAGGTAAAATCTGACTTTATTTTTGTAAAAAATTATATAAATATTAGCTTCCGCGCCCGAATTTTATAATTCTTCATCATATTTTAGCTAAAAGAAAACATTGCAACAAAAATATTGATATTTCAAGTGTGGAAGGTATTCTAGAATCCAGCCCATGTAGCTTACAATATATAACGTATTAATCCAGAATAGGTAAAATCTGACTTTGTTTTTGTAAAAATCATATAAATATTTGCTTTCGCGCCCGAATTTTATAATTCTTCATCATATTTTAGCTAAAAGAAAACATTGCAACAAGAAAATTGCTATTTCAAGTGTGGTACGTATTCTAGAATCCAGCCCATGTAGCTTACAATATACAACGTATTCATTAAAATGACACCCGAAAATTGAATGTTTATTATCTGACTGGTACCACGTTATGGTCACTTTTGCATGTCCAATGCTTAAATTATCAATAGTGTAGATCCTAAAGCATGAATATGAATGTATTACCAAAAATATATATTTGTAAAATAGGTAAAATCTGATTTTATTGTTGTGAAAAATCATATAAATATCTGTTTTCGCGCCCGAATTTTATAATTCTTTATCTTATTTTATATAAAAGAAAACATTGCAACAAGAAAATTGCTATTCCAAGTGTGGTAGGTATTCTAGAATCCAGGTCATGCAGCTTACAATATACAAGGTATTCATCAAGAAAAGGTAAAATCTGACTTTATTTTTGTAAAAAATCATATAAATATTTGCTTCCCCGCCCGAATTTTATAATTATTCATCATAATTTAGCTAAAAGAAAACAGTGCAACAAGAAAATTGCTATTTGAAGTGTGGTAGGTATTCTAGAATCCAGCCCATGTAGCTTACAATATACAACGATTTCATCAAGAATAGTTAAAATTTGACTTTAATTTTGTAAAAAATCATATAAATATTAGCTTCCGCGTCCGAATTTTATAATTGTTGAACATATTTTAGCTAAAACAAAACATTGTAAGAAGAAAATTGCTATTTTTAGTGTGGTAGGTATTCTAGAATTCAGCGCATGTAGCTTACAATATACAAAGTATTCATTAAAATAACACGCAAAACTTGAATTTTATTATTTGATTGGTACCACGTTATGGTCACTTTTGCATGTCCAATGCTAAAATTATCCATAGTATAGATCCTAAAGCATGAATATGAATGTATTAACAAAAATATCCATTTCAAGAATAATTAAAATCTGACATTATTTTTGTAAAAAATCATATAAATATTTGCTTCCGCGCCTGAATTTTATAATTCTTCATCATATTTTAGCTAAAAGAAAACATTGCAACAAGAAAATTGCTATTTCAAGCGTGGTAGGTATTCTAGAATCCAGCCCATGTAGCTGACAATATACAACGTATTCATCAAGAATAGATAAAATCTGACATTATTATTGTAAAAAATCATATAAATATTTGCTTCCGCGCCTAAATTTTATAATTTTTCATCATATTTTAGCTAAAAGAAAACATTGCAACAAGAAAGTTGCTATTTCAAGTGTGGTAGGTATTCTAGAATCCAGCCCATGTAGCTTACAATATAAAACATATTCATCAAGAATAGGTTAAAAATCTTACTTTATTTTTGTAAAAAATCATATAAATATTTGCTTCTGCGCCCGAATTTTATAATTCTTTATCATATTTTAGCTAAAAGAAAACATTGCAACAAGAAAATTGCTATTTCAAGTCTGGTAGGTATTCTAGAATCCAGCCCATGTAGCTTACAATATACAATGTATTTATTAAAATGACACCCGAAAATTGAATGTTTATTATCTGATTGGTACCACGTTATGGTCACTTTTGCATGTCCAATGCTAAAATTTTCCATAGTATAGATACTAAAGCATGAATATGTATGTTTTAACAAACATATTAATTTCAAGAATAGGTAAAATCTGACTTTATTTTTGTAAAAAAACTTATAAATATTTCCTTCCGCGCTTGAATTTTATAATTCTTTATCATATTTTAGTTAAAAGAAAACATTGCAACAAGAAAATTGCTATTTAAAGTGTGGTAGGTATTCTAGAATTCAGCTCATGTAGCTTACAATATACAACGTATTTATCAAGAATATGTAAAATCTGACTTTATTTTTGTAAAAAATCATATAAATATTTGCTTCTGCGCCCAAATTTTATAATTCTTCATCATATTTTAGCTAAAAGAAAATTTCGCAACAAGAAAATATCTATTTTAATTGTGGTAGGTATTCAAGAATCCAGCCCATGTTGCTTAAAATATACATCGTTTTCAATAAAATGACACCCGAAAATTTAATGTTTATTATTTGATTGGTACCACGTTATGTTTACTTGTGTATGGCCAATGCTAAAATTATCCATAGTATAGATCCTAAAGCATTAATATGAATGTTTTAACAAAAATATTCATTTCAAGAATAGGTAAAATTTGACTTTATTTTTGTAAAAAATCATATAAATATTTGCCTCCGCGCCCGAATTTTATGATTTTTCATCATATTTTAGCTAAAAGAAAACATTGCAATAAGAAAATTGCTATTTTAAGTGTGTTAGGTATTCTAGAATCCAGCCCATGTAGCTTACAATATACAACGTATTCATCAAAAATAGGTAAAATCTGACTTTTTTTTAAAAAAAATCATATAAATATTTGCTTCCGCGCCCGGATTTAATAATTTTTCATCATATTTCACCCACAGTATAGGTCCAAAAGCATGTTTATGAATGTTTTAACAAAAAAATCCAGTTCAAGTATAGGTAAAATCTGACTTTATTTTTGTAAAAAGTCATATAAATATTTGCTTCCGCGCCCGAATTTTATGATTTTTCATCATAATTTAGGTAAAAGAAAACATTGCAACAAGAAAATTGCTATTTCAAATGTGGTAGGTATTCTAGAATCCAGCCAATGAAGCTTACAATATACAACGTATTCATCAAAAATAGGTAAAATCTGTCTTTAATTTTGTAAAAAATTATATAAATATTTGCTTCCGCGCCCAAATTTTATAATTTTTCTTCATATTTTATCCATAGTATAGGTCCAAAAGCATGTTTATGAAAGTTTTAACAAAATTATCCCTTTCAAGAATAGGTAAAATCTGACTTTATTTTTGTAAAAAATCATATAAATATTTGCTTCCGCGCCCGAATTTTATGATTTTTCATCATATTTTAGCTAAAAGAAAACATTGCAACAAGAAAATTGCTATTTTAAGTGAGGTAGGTATTCCAAAATCCAGCCCATGTAGCTTACAATATACAACGTATTCATCAAGAATAGGTAATATCTGACTTTATTTTTGTAAAAAATCATATAAATATTTGCTTCCGCGCCCGAATTTTATGATTTTTCATTATATTTTAGTTAAAAGAAAACATTGCAACATAGAAAATTTCTATTTCAAGTGTGTTAGGAATTCTAGAATCTAGCCCATGTAGCTTACAATATACAATGTATTCATTAAAATGACACCCGAAAATTGAATGTTTATTATCTGATTGGTACCACGTTATGGTCACTTTTGCATGTCCAATGCTAAAATTTTCCATAATATAGATACTAAAGCATGAATATGAATGTTTTAACAAAAATATTAATTTCAAGAATAGGTAAAATCTGACTTTATTTTTGTAAAAAATCATATAATTATTTGCTTCCGCGCTTGAATTTTATAATTCTTTATCATATTTTAGCTAAAAGAAAACATTGCTACAAGAAAATTGCTATTTAAAGTGTGATAGGTATTCTAGAATCCAGCTCATGTAGCTTACAATATGCAACGTATTTATTAAGAATATGTAAAATCTGACTTTATTTTTGTAAAAAATCATATAAATATTTGCTTCTGCGCCCGAATTTTATAATTCTTTATCATATTTTAGCTAAAAGAAAATTGTGCAACAAGAAAATTTCTATTTTAAGTGTGGTAGGTATTCTAGAATCCAGCCCATGTAGCTTACAATATACATCGTATTCATTAAAATGACACCCGAAAATTTAATGTTTATTATTTGATTGTTACCACGTTATGTTTACTTGTATATGGCCAATGCTAAAATTATCCATAGTATAGATCCTAAAGCATGAATATGAATGTTTTAACAAAAATATTCATTTCAAGAATAGGTAAAATCTGACTTTATTTTTGTAAAAAATCATATAAATATTTACTTCCGCGCCCAAATTTTGTAATTCTTTATCATATTTTAGCTAAAAGAAAACATTGCAACAAGAAAATTGCTATTTCAAGTGTGGTAGGTATTCTAGAATCCAACCAATTTAGCTCACAATATACAACGTATTCATCAAGAAAAGGTAAAATCTGACGTTATTGTTGTAAAAAAATATATAAATATATCCTTCCGCGCCCGAATTTTATAATTTTTCATCATATATTAGCTAAAAGAAAACATTGCAACAAGAAAATTGCTATTTCAAGTGTGGTAGGTATTCTAGAATCCAGCCCATGTAGCTTACAATATACAACGTATTCATCAAGAAAAGGTAATATCTGACTTTATTTTTGTAAAAAATCATATAAATATTTGCTTCCGCGCTCAAATTTTTTAATTCTTCATCATATTTTAGCTAAAAGAAAACATTGCAACAAGAAAATTGCTATTTCAAGTGTGGTAGGTATTCTAGAATCCAGCTCGTATAGCTTACAATATACAACGTATTTATCAAGAATAGGTAAAACCTGACTTTCTTTTTGTAAAAAAACATATAAATATTTGCTTCCACGCCCGAATTTTATAATTCATCATCATATTTTAGCTAAAAGAAAACATTGCAACAACAAAATTGCTATTTCAAGGGTGGTAGGTATTCTAGAATCCAGCCCATGTAGCTTACAATATACAACGTATTCATTAAAACTAGGTAAAATCTGACTTTATTTTTGTAAAAAATCATATAAATATTTGCCTCCGCGCCCGAATTTTACGATTTTTCATCATATTTTAGCTAAAAGAAAACATTGCAACAAGAAAATTGCTATTTTAAGTGTGGTAGGTATTCTAGAATCCAACCCATTTAGCTTACAATATACAACGTATTCATCAAGAAAAGGTAAAATCTGACTTTATTTTTGTAAAAAAATATATAAATATTTCCTTCCGCGCCCGAATTTTATAATTTTTCATCATATATTAGCTAAAAGAAAACATTGCAACAAGAAAATTGCTATTTCAAGTGTGGTAGGTTCTCTAGAATCCAGCCCATGTAGCTTACAATATACAACGTATTCATCAAGAAAAGGTAATATCTGGCTTTATTTTTGTAAAAAATCATATAAATATTTGCTTCCGCGCTCGAATTTTTTAATTCTTCATCATATTTTAGCTAAAAGAAAACATTGCAACAAGAAAATTGCTATTTCAAGTGTGGTAGGTATTCTAGAATCCAGCTCATGTAGCTTACAATATACAACGTATTTATCAAGAATAGGTAAAACCTGACTTTCTTTTTGTAAAAAAAACATATAAATATTTGCTTCCACGCCCGAATTTTATGATTTTTCATCATATTTTAGCTAAAAGAAAACATTGCAACAAGAAAATTGCTATTTCAAGTGTTGTAGGTATTCTAGAATCCAGCCCATGTAGCTTACAATATACAACGTATTCATCAAGAAAAGGTAATATCTGACTTTATTTTTGTAAAAAATCATATAAATATTTGCTTCCACGCCCGAATTTTATAATTCATCATCATATTTTAGCTAAAAGAAAACATTGCAACAACAAAATTGCTATTTCAAGTGTGGTAGGTATTCTAGAATCCAGCCTATGTAGCTTACAATATACAACGTATTCATCAAAAATAGGTAAAATCTGACTTTATTTTTGTAAAAAATCATATAAATATTTGCCTCCGCGCCCGAATTTTATGAGTATTCATCATATTTTAGCTAAAAGAAAACATTGCAACAAGAAAATTGCTATTTTAAGTGTGTTAGGTATTCTAAAATCCAGCCCATGTAGCTTACAATATACAACGTATTCATCAAGAATAGGTAAAATCTGACTTTTTTTTAAAAAAAAAATCATATAAATATTTGCTTCCGCGCCCGGATTTAATAATTTTTCATCATATTTTACCCACAGTATAGGTCCAAAAGCATGTTTATGAATGTTTTAACAAAAAAATCCATTTCAAGTATAGGTAAAATCTGACTTTATTTTTGTAAAAAGTCATAAATATTTGCTTCCGTGCCCGAATTTTATGATTTTACATCATAATTTAGGTAAAAGAAAACATTGCAACAAGAAAATTGCTATTTCAAGTGTGGTAGGTATTCTAGAATCCAGCCAATGAAGCTTACAATATACAACGTATTCATCAAAAATAGGTAAAATCTGACTTTAATTTTGTAAAAAATTATATAAGTATTTGCTTCCGCGCCCGAATTTTATGATTTTTCATCATATTTTAGCTAAAAGAAAACATTGCAACAAGAAAATTGCTATTTCAAGTGTGGTAGGTATTCTAGAATCCAGCCAATGAAGCTTACAATATACAACGTATTCATCAAAAATAGGTAAAATATTACTTTCTTTTTGTAAAAATTTTTATAAATATTTGCCTCATCGCCTGAATTTTATAATTTTTCACCATATTTTATCCATAGTATAGGTCCAAAAGCATGTTTATGAATGTTTTAACAAAAATATCCATTTCAAAAATAGTTAAAATCTGACTTTATTTTTGTAAAAAATCATATAAATGTTTGCTTCCGCGCCCGAATTTTATGATTTTTCATCATATTTTAGCTAAAAGAAAACATTGCAACAAGAAAATTGCTATTTCAAATGTGTTAGGTATTCTAAAATCCATCCCATGTAGCTTACAATATACAACGTATTCATCAAAAATAGGTAAAATCTGATTTTTTTTTGTAAAAAATCATAAATATTTGCTTTCGCGCCCGAATTTTATAATTTTTTATCATATTTTACCCACAGCATAGGTCCAAAAGCATGTTTATGAATATGTTAACAAAAATATCCATTTCAAGTATAGGTGAAATCTGACTTTATTTTTAAAAAAAATCATATAAATATTTGCTTCCGGGCCCGGATTTTATAATTTTTCATCATATTTTACCCACAGTATAGGTCCAAAAGCATGTTTATGAATGTTTTAACAAAAATATCCATTTCAAGTATAGGTAAAATCTGACTTTATTTTTGTAAAAAGTCATATAAATATTTGCTTCCGCGCCCGAATTTTAAGATTTTTTATCATAAATTAGTTAAAAGAAAACATTGCAACAAGAAAATAGCTATTTCAAGTGTGTTAGGTATTCTAGAATCCAGCCAATGAAGCTTACAATATACAACGTATTCATCAAAAATAGGTAAAATCTGACTTTAATTTTGTAAAAAATCATATAAATATTTGCTTCCGCGACCGAATTTTATGATTTTTCATCATATTTTAGCTAAAAGAAAACATTGCAACAAGAAAATTGCTATTTCAAATGTGTTAGGTATTCTAGAATCCATCCCATGTAGCTTACAATATACAACGTATTCATCAAAAATAGGTAAAATCTGACTTTTTTTTGTAAAAAATCGTATAAATATTTGCTTTCGCGCCTGAATTTTATAATTAATCATCATATTTTATCCTCAGTCCAAAAGCATTTTTATGATTGTTTTAACAAAAATATCCATTTCAAGAATAGGTAAAATCTGACTTTATTTTTGTAAAAAATCATATAAAATTTGCTTCCGCGCCCGAATTTTATGATTTTTCATCATAATTTAGGTAAAAGAAAACATTGCAACAAGAAAATTGCTATTTCAAGTGTGGTAGGTATTCTAAAATCCAGCCAAAGAAGCTTACAATATACAACGTATTCATCAAAAATAGGTCAAATCTGACTTTTCTTTGTAAAAAATTATAAATATTTGCTTCTGCGCCCGAATTTTATAATTTTTCATCATATTTTATCATCAGTCCAAAAGCATTTTTATGAATGTTTTAACAAAAATATCCATTTCAAGAATAGGTAAAATCTGACTTTATTTTTGTAAAAAATCATATAAAATTTGCTTCCGCGCCCGAATTTTATGATTTTTCATCATAATTTAGGTAAAAGAAAACATTGCAACAAGAAAATTGCTATTTCAAGTGTGGTAGGTATTCTAAAATCCAGCCAAAGAAGCTTACAATATACAACGTATTCATCAAAAATAGGTCAAATCTGACTTTTTTTTGTAAAAAATTATAAATATTTGCTTCTGCGCCCGAATTTTATAATTATTCATCATATTTTATCCATAGTATAAGTCCAAAAGCACGTTTATGAACGTTTTAACAAAAATATTCATTTCAAAAATAGGTAAAATCTGAAGTAGTATAGCAGTGAGAGAGCTAGCTCATTTGGTGGGATCTCAGGGGGTAGGAGGAGTCAGAGGGGGGTAATGAGTATTCCGGTGGCGGAGTGGGGGTCTCAGGTGTCGGTAAGGTCACTGTTCTGCAAGTGAACGTGCAAGGTCAGATTCAGGGGGTTTGTTCTCTTGGCACACGTGTGGACACATGGGTACACCTGTTTGATGCTTGAAGATGGTGGTTGTACCCCTGAGTGTGTCAATAACCTAGTCCGTCTGCAGAACCATGGCCATAGGTCAGTGTATTACTTGAAGCACACGTGCAAGTTGCAACTGTGTGTGATGCTGGAAGAGGGTGGTTGAATAACCTAGACCGTCTGCTGAACCATTGCCGAAGGTCAGTGTATTACTTAAAGCACACGTGCAAGTGGCACCTGTGCGTGATGCTGAAAGTGAGTGGTTGAATAACCTAGTCCGTCTGCAGAACCATGGCCATAGGTCAGCGTATTACTTGAAGCACACGTGCAAGTTGCACTTGTGCGCGATGCTGGAAGTAAGACACCTGCATGATGCCGGACGATGATGGTTCAACGCCTGAATGTGTCAATAACCTAATGCGTCTGCAGGAGCATGGCATTGAATTGTAGGTCAGTGTCTTATTAAAGCGCACTTGCAATTTGCACCTGCACGGCGAGACTTACGGGGTGAATGTTCAAAATATAAAATTGATACTTGTAATAAATTATTTTCTCTCGCTTTAGGATATGTTCTACATATTGATAGATAAGAAGTGTCTTACAGGTATATTTCTGGAGACACTGACACTGCACCTGTAATATTGCAGATGCATACTAAGTCTATACGGAAGATGATGGTGGCATGACTTGACTATTTGAATGATTAAGTGTGATACACAAGTTTAAAGGTGTATCGGAAGAACTTGAACTGTATAGGAGTAATTATAAAAGGAATAAGAATAGTAATAAAATTATCATATTGCTTATTTATTTACAAAACAATTATTACAATCAATATATTATTAATATTACATTTTTACAAGATGCAGCTGTGACTGACTTGGTGGGTCAGTTGGTTAGCGCACTGCAACTTGAATTGAACAGAGGCTGAGATCTCGGGTTCAAATCCAGTGTAGCCAATCTTTTTTCTAAATGAAATTGTTGTGTTCTGTCGTTTTGGTCCATGATATCACCCTGTTCAAATAAGAGTCAATGACCTCATCGAGCTACCAGTCTAGATCAAAAGAGCTTCTCGCGGGGTCTGTAATATGAAAGGATGCCACAATGTTTCCAGGGTCTGCAAAAATTTCACAGGTTCAATCGTCCCAATAATCGCAGTCATATTGGTTCGTAATCCCACTATAAATTGTAGATCCCTTGCAGAAGTTGTAGGCTGAGAACCTAAACTACTAAGATGCAAATAATTGAGACCCTGTTCCAACTTGGAATGTAGTACCACATATGTTGATGCTACATACTTATAAACTATAATTTAATATATCTATGTTATATCCATACGGGTACGTATCCGTAAAAAGATAATTCACAATTCTTTTATCGTCATATGAACTTAAAGCTAGCTGATTTTGCTTAATTGTAAACACATTATGTTGTTTCGAAGTTATTAAGATTTGTGATTTCACAACAGACTCATTATGAAATAGACATTTGTAATAGTCTTCAAAATTTATAGACTTCATAGTGGCTCTTGTAACACTCTTCGCTTTCATACTTACTTCTTCCTTAGTACTAAGAAGCGTTTTGTATGCATACATTTTAGCTCGTAGTCCAACAAAATCTGTCATAATATTGCCATTATTTTTATCCTTCATTAAACCAACCACTTTTTTATTAGCTAATGGAATATCATAAATATTATTTAAAGGATAATCTGAAGTATCAAATTTATATATATCCCTTTTCATAATTTCATAAATATCAAAGTTCTTAAATAAATAAATTAAACTATCTGTATCAGTGTAACAAAGTTCAGCATTTGAATCAAAATTTTGTTTTATATAATTATAATGAAAATCATAAATGTATGTTTTTGAGATGTCTAGAACCGAGAATCCAATAGAAATTGGTTTATTGAAGAGTATTGAAGTTTTATTCATTTCTATTATTATTACATCATCCTCGATTATAGAACAACTGTGAAAATTTGGTTTGGCTATTAATGCTTTGGCACTATAACGACCGTACTACTTTGTTACTAATTTAACAATTTTATGTTTACGAACATTCTCCATAGTTTTTCCGAAAACAGCATTATTCATTAATTTAAAGAAATTCTTTTGAAATTCATTGCTTGACTTTTTTCGCAATTCCGTATTTAAATCAATGTATGATTTCAACCAAGGACTTTGTTGAAACTTAAGAATTCTATGGATTTGTGTAATTTGCATTCCTAAAATAAGACATTGTTTTAAATTTTGATAATGAATAACATAATTTTTTTTATTATATAAATTTGCAACCAATTTAGACTGTTTTGAAGTAGGAATAAAGTTTTCCGGACAAAGAGGTAAATCTTTGTGTAACGCATGTAAAGATTTAGGATACTTTAAATCCACTTCGAAAATGTAGCCAATATCTGAATTTTCTGTTAAGTTCATTAAACCAATATTGTAGAATTCAGTTTTATCCACCCAATTAAATCCCCCGAACGGTAAATAATGACTCATTGCTGCGCCATACAAGTTATTAACATCAAAGTACATGAGATACGTTTCTTGTTCATCCGGGTTGCATAATACATTTAAATATTCATTGTTAGCTTTCGCATAACGTTTCGAGCATTGAACTAGTCCACCGCTTATCCCTTTTTCTATGAATAATAATTTGTCTACGTCTGTTAGTAGCTCAAGTTTTATATTTGTATATTTCGACATGGCGTCAAAAGCCAAACCAGGTGCTGTATAGTAATGAAGAGCATCTAATTTGTAAGTCTGTAAACAATTATTACGGACATTTTCAAACACATCTGCTAATAAGTGAACATCCGTTGCTAGATATAAATCCGAGTATTCTCCTAATGTTTTAATATTAAATGTTCGCCATACATTTTTGGCATGCATGTAATCCTCATCGCTAATATTTTCATCTTTCAAAGAACTATAAAAGCAATTTCGATCAGGTAAACAAGGTTCATTAAATTTGACCCAGTCATCAACGTATTCATAAGGAAATATTCCTTTTCTTGTCAATAATTTAAACTGACTAATGTCTTTACAAAATTTTTTTGTTATCTATTTCTCATCGTCTCTCAAATAAGTTGACAATTTTTCAATACTACTAGGCATAAAACGGAAGGAATCTATAAATCTAAAATTAATTTTTGTATCTTGCATGTACTTTGTAAGTGAAATGTATCGTTCTTTATTAATTGGTAAAAGGGACACTTGTCCTGATAACTTTTTGGCTATATTTTTAATGATAAAATGTCCATCATAGTTACTAAGATTATGAAACACAACTGGAATTGTATGTGATTTTTTAAAATTTAAATTGCATGACTGATGTGCAGCACCACGAAAAGCCCCAGTAAAATGATTATAATCCCGAACCTTTGTTTCAATCTCCAAAATCTCTTTTCTACAAATGTAACATACTTTGGCGTTTGAATACTCAATTTCATCTTCTTTAGTCATTTGTATTGGTACGGGATTTTGAATTTTTTTGTCAACAAATTGTGCAATAGTTTGAAGCTCATTTGAAAACCAGTCAATACACTGTCCACTTCTGTTTAATTTAAAATATGATAAGTTGCTATTAAATGAACATTTTAAAAAATAGGCAATACTACAAGGAACATGTTTATGAATTTGAACTGAATTTTTATTTTGTTTATCTTCCGATTTTTGTAATATTGATTCTAATTCTGCCTATATAACGAAGGGTACGGTGTCTTGATAATGTATGTTTTTAAATTCCAAATATTTGTTATTATCATGAGGTAATTCAACCCGACATTTATTTATTAATTTACAATCAACTATGTGTGTTTCAGGAGCCGCTTTCGAGGTAAAATGATTTAAACATCTATCACAAAGAAAAAGTTTCCCATTATGATTTGATATTTGCTTACTTAAAAGTTTTGATAAGTTTTTAATCCACATATAATGGTAATTAGTAGCTTTTCGTATCTCTTGAACCCTGTCTTTATCTTCCAAGAATTCATCAACACACTCCTCGTAATCATCATCGTCGTCATTAGAGTTAGAAGACAACATTAATAAATGAACAAATTTATCTCCCACAAATTTAGATAAATATAATGGTTCAACTCGATGCATTTCTTTATCAGATTTTTGTAAAGTATAAACATTAATATATATTTTATTCATATTTTCAAATTTTGGAATATTCTTTAGCTGCATCGGAAAACTTAGACCATCATACTTTAAAACTTTACTAAAATGAGGATAAGACGCCAATCGATCTGCATTTTTATTTGTAGGATATAGTGCAGAAACTATAGCCCATAAAAAGCAATATATATCTTTATTTTTTATGTTGATTATTGCTTTTTTAGTTTTGATATCATTGGGTAATTCAATATATGTACCTCCAAACATCGGTGTGTATGTATTAATATTAATTTTTAAATGTAAAATTTCAAATAACGCCCAACCTGAATCACGCTTTTGAAACTCTGATAATTTCGATAATATTTTGTCTACATTGCCACTAAACCACTCTCTGATACTCGTCGTTTTATTTATAATACTATTAGTCGTGTTGAAAGATTTCACTTCTACAGAACCTGTTTTGGGTAATATAAAATTAGCGTGAAACTGAAGATTAACTTTTAAATTTGAAGAATTGAGAGCTTCCTTAATTTTATTAGAAAACATTCTAAAACATTTATTTAGAAATAATTGAAAATCTTTAAAATTCAAATTTGCAATTATTCCTGTACGTATTCGAGACTCGAAACAGGATTCTAATTCTTGCCAAACTAATTTTTTAGATTGTTTCTTTAATCCAGCACCATAAATACCGCACTTCATTTGTTTTAATTTTTCCCGATAAAACTTAAATAAAGCCAAATTAGATTCCAGTTGAAATATATTACCATTATTTTCATCATATTGTTTTATAGCTCTGCTAATTAACAACACAAATTTATTAACATACTTTACCCATCGAATAAATTCGTTTTGTGTTTTTAATAGTTTAACCGCGTCGGCAAGTGTCTTTAACGCTATCGAACTAGCTTTAGCAATATTCATCTTGATTACCAAAGTGTGACTGAGGAATATGTACATGCTGTAAGTCATATTTATATATCTGCTTGAACAGAGCCGGAGTAATTCCTCAATGAATAAATGCATGTTGTACTCGAACAGTCTAAACGTGTTATGAGATGAATCACCAATGTTTTGATGATCGGATGAGTTCCTCTTTTTTCTTTGCAAACACACCTGTGATCTTGTATTATTATTCAGAGCGCGTACCTCTTTTCTTACAAGCTTACTAGTATTTGATGCAGCTGACTGGATATTAATTAATTAATATTCTACTTCTAAAAAATCAGCAAACGAGTTTATGAAGTTTATTTCAACTAAAACTTCTTTGGTGATATAAAAATACAATTTTTTATTAAATGTGTAACTATATAAACGAACTCCATTGAGTTTCACAGTTACACTTTTGCTAGTACAATGGATTTTTCCTTTGATGAAATGGAGAAATTGTTAAGTACCAGTGATTTTAACTGGTTAGAATCTTCAACCTCAGATATGTTTAATGAATATCTGAGTTTCTTGGAAGGTTCATATCAGTCACAACAACGACAACAACCGCTACAACCAAAACAACAACCACTACAGCCAAAACAACAACAACAAAGACAACTACAACCTCAAGGACAACATCAACAAGAAGAAGAACAACAACAAAATTTAGAAATTTTAGCAGTAATTAATGAAAAATTTTGCGATTGTTGTATATGTCTTTTAATAAAAAAACACATATTTAAATTTTAAATATATTGTGTATAATGTATTTTTCATAATTATTATTGTATGTAAAATAAATACGAGTAAAACATGATGTTCTTAAAAATTATTTATTTTCAAATAAAATATACAATTCATATAACAGTTTTATTATTTCTAAATTAATATACCTATACCATGATTGTTAGTAAAAGTAAAATTTACATATTACTAATAATATTTGTTAATGGATTATAATTAATAATTTTATCGTGTATAATTAAACAATAAGCAGTTGTATTGTCTGGCATAATCTCATTAGTCTCAAATTATAATCGTATATCAACATTACCCGACTTCAATGTCTCACTCTGATGTGAACAATCTATAACTACCAATGGTGCTTTTTTTATAAATTTGTAAGGTGTGTAGATAGGTTTACATAATCGATTATAATAAGACAATTGAAATTGAGTGTACATCTCATACAACATTGCCCATTGATTATTTTTAATATTCAAATTCAAATTATCATACGGATACATATCTGAGTTTAAATACAACTTAATATTAGTTAAATTGCAATAATCAAATTTACTCATATCCTTAGTTGCTTTATTTTTGCGATCTGTCTGGAATCCCACGATGACAAAACGCGGTGTTTCTAATTGCGTTGTAGTTTTGATGGGCCAGGTGTGATGTTGTGTTTTCTGCAGCAGTGGATATTCATGAACTTCCCAGCTACGGAAGGCTATTTCCAAATTAACACTCCTCTCCATATACTTCATAAGTATCAGTCGTTCAGTATCAGCTACTGATATTTGTGGTATTTTCCAGTGAACCTTACTCAATTCAATTTTCACAGTTTCATCGGTGGAACTGTTTTCAATTGTATTCACATCGGTGCTACTTCGTATAAGGACTAATTCTTGTTGCAAATTTAGAATAATTTTCTTAAAATCTTCACAAAATCCTAACAACATATTGAGTGGGATCCACATATTGAAATTACCATTGGTGTCAATAATCTGCTTTGTTTTATCTTACCAAGGTGACCAGTCAGCATTTTGTAAACGTTTACCTTCATTTATATTATATGAGACATAACCCTTCATACATGACGTTATACCAGGATTTCGAACCCTATCAATCACTATGCCTCCAATTTCATAACGAATTTCACTAAATAAAAACGCAAATGCATTGTTAACCAGTTTAGCTGTACTCGATACTTTGCCATCTTTTGTGAGAAGTTTACCCTCAATATACAGTAAACTGTTCCATGGAAGAATATATAAATCTTGTTGTTGTATGGGAATACGAATCTCATCATTATTGTTTAAGGTCGTGGAAGCGTATGGCTGGTGGGTGTGTTTTTCAGCATGACTGATTGAGTCATCAAATAAGGCTTTTTCTGATACATTCAGAATATTACCATTCATTTTGATGGATGCAAAGAATAATATTTTTCGATTTTTTAAATTTAATTTCAATCCAAATAATGAGAGCTTTTATACGATTTTTATGTTTACTCCTATCCAGATTGAACTTTAAAACCAAGTGATTTCAAAAACTGATAATTTTGTGATGTTAACCCTTTAACAACCCTCTTACTAATGATACTATTCCGGTTTTGTGTTGTATTTATATGCTTGGAAATTACATTATTATTAAAATTAATTCCCATTTTGTTTCTTAAGATGTAGTCTTACCGTGATGACTTCTCCTCTAAAATTAATCAAAGCCCCGCTTTGATCCACTATATTAAGAGTTAAGTAATTTATTACTCGCGTGCTGATTGGTAGATAAATTATTTGATTTAGAGCTTCTATTATTTTGAATCCTGGCGGGACGCGTGGGAAAAATTCATGAAGAATATGAACATTTTTACTATTTGAATAAGAATTTGTAGTTATACTACACTCAATACAAATTGCATTTACTTTAATAATAAAAACTGGATTATCAGATTCATGTAATTTATTTGCCTCTAATTTTCGTGGTTTAAATCCCAAAATATTTCCGATTGAATCATTTGATTCAAAATTTACTTTCTTATTGCTGCTAACTTCTCATTTAAGTGTATTATTGTTTGTATAATGTTTAATTTGGTGCCTGTATCTAACTTCGTTGTTATGAATTTGTTGATATCTTCTATTTCATAAGAACCTTCTGGTATTGTGATTATTTGATTATCAATATAAAATTTATTATTTTGATTATCAATATTTGGAATAGCATTATACACTTCGAAATTAATTAATCCTAGAACATATTCGGAATCCTCATCGAGTACAATAGGTGGGTAGAAAGTTTTAGTTATACTTGAATCTGTACCAAAAAGAGTAAATGTGTATGACATGACGGTTCAATCGTTAATGAACAGTTTTCAATCTTGTTTGTATAGAAATGCTAAACATAAATGACCGCATTTTACACTATTATTAGGTTGGTACCGACTATAATTATAAATTATTGAACATCTGCTTCCAAAATAATGAACTAGTTCTTTTGGTGGCGCTAAGTTTCCAAAACTATCAAAATATACAACTAAATTATTTCGTTTTTTATAAGCAACCCAATGAGATCCTGGTCCATCACTATTATCTAAATTAACAATGGCACATTCATTAGGATTTATTTGACTGGGTAATTTATCCCGCATGAAAACTCCTCTAAAATGTGGAATTTGCAGTTGTTTTGCATATTTTTGAAGATCAATATTAGTTAATGCTCGTGATGGTAACTTCACTGGTAATTTTTTGACTGATTTAAATACAAGCCAAGCCCCTTCCGGTATGGTTTCAAGTAGAGACCTTTGCCCATGGCAATAGCCTCCATCATTTTATTATGACGCTCAGCTTCCTTTAATTGCTCCCCAGCAGCTCGCGCGTCGTTGACAGCCTTTGCGATACCTGCAGCTCCACCCCCAAGTGCGCCTAAAGCGCTCAAGCCAGCAAAAATTGGAATTAATGGAAGAAATCCTCCTCTTTTCGGCACTGATATAACTCTGGGATTGTTAATTTTTCGCTTTATTCTTTTTACAGTTCGGAGAGCTATTCTCGCAGATTTATTTAAATCAAAATCACTATTGTTGGTCTTTATCGCTTTCCGCGCGCGATTAACTACATTGCGGAAGGATAAACTTTTGTTAGATTTCCTCTTTTGCACTTTTTTCTTCATGACTATTTAACGCGTATACGTCTTACCTCTTCAACAGTTTTTAATGAACTGTGTTAATGTAACGATCATACATTGATTTCTACTAAAAATGCAAATTGTAAAACAGAATCACGATCTTTATGTTAAAAATTATGACTTTAGTATACTATACTACTACATTATTATTAAAATTAATTCCCATTTTGTTTCTTAAGATGTAGTCTTACCGTGATGACTTCTCCTCTAAAATTAATCAAAGCCCCGCTTTGATCCACTATATTAAGAGTTAAGTAATTTATTACTCGCGTGCTGATTGGTAGATAAATTATTTGATTTAGAGCTTCTATTATTTTGAATCCTGGCGGGACGCGTGGGAAAAATTCATGAAGAATATGAACATTTTTACTATTTGAATAAGAATTTGTAGTTGTACTACACTCAATACAAATTGCATTTACTTTAATAATAAAAACTGGATTATCAGATTCATGTAATTTATTTGCCTCTAATTTTCGTGGTTTAAATCCCAAAATATTTCCGATTGAATCATTTGATTCAAAATTTACTTTCTTATTGCTGCTAACTTCTCATTTAAGTGTATTATTGTTTGTATAATGTTTAATTTGGTGCCTGTATCTAACTTCGTTGTTATGAATTTGTTGATATCTTCTATTTCATAAGAACCTTCTGGTATTGTGATTATTTGATTATCAATATAAAATTTATTATTTTGATTATCAATATTTGGAATAGCATTATACACTTCGAAATTAATTAATCCTAGAACATATTCGGAATCCTCATCGAGTACAATAGGTGGGTAGAAAGTTTTAGTTATACTTGAATCTGTACCAAAAAGAGTAAATGTGTATGACATGACGGTTCAATCGTTAATGAACAGTTTTCAATCTTGTTTGTATAGAAATGCTAAACATAAATGACCGCATTTTACACTATTATTAGGTTGGTACCTACTATAATTATAAATTATTGAACATCTGCTTCCAAAATAATGAACTAGTTCTTTTGGTGGCGCTAAGTTTCCAAAACTATCAAAATATACAACTAAATTATTTCGTTTTTTATAAGCAACCCAATGAGATCCTGGTCCATCACTATTATCTAAATTAACAATGGCACATTCATTAGGATTTATTTGACTGGGTAATTTATCCCGCATGAAAACTCCTCTAAAATGTGGAATTTGCAGTTGTTTTGCATATTTTTGAAGATCAATATTAGTTAATGCTCGTGATGGTAACTTCACTGGTAATTTTTTGACTGATTTAAATACAAGCCAAGCCCCTTCCGGTATGGTTTCAAGTAGAGACCTTTGCCCATGGCAATAGCCTCCATCATTTTATTATGACGCTCAGCTTCCTTTAATTGCTCCCCAGCAGCTCGCGCGTCGTTGACAGCCTTTGCGACACCTGCAGCTCCACCCCCAAGTGCGCCTAAAGCGCTCAAGCCAGCAAAAATTGGAATTAATGGAAGAAATCCTCCTCTTTTCGGCACTGATATAACTCTGGGATTGTTAATTTTTCGCTTTATTCTTTTTACAGTTCGGAGAGCTATTCTCGCAGATTTATTTAAATCAAAATCACTATTGTTGGTCTTTATCGCTTTCCGCGCGCGATTAACTACACTGCGGAAGGATAAACTTTTGTTAGATTTCCTCTTTTGCACTTTTTTCTTCATGACTATTTAACGCGTATACGTCTTACCTCTTCAACAGTTTTTAATGAACTGTGTTAATGTAACGATCATACATTGATTTATACTAAAAATGCAAATTGTAAAACAGAATCACGATCTTTATGTTAAAAATTATGACTTTAGTACTATTAGTAGTAGTAGTAGTAAACCTCGACATAGTATATTGTTACCGAATATAATACGATGTATTATAGCCGGACACTCAGGATGTGGTAAGACAAATGTTATGCTTGCACTTCTAGAGCATGAAAATGGCCTAAGTTTTTCAAATGTTTATGTATATTCAAAATCATTATTCCAGCCCAAATATCAACACTTAAAACTACTTCTGGAACCTATTAAAGAGATAGGTTATTTTGCTTACAATGAAAACATAGATATTGAGAAGCCCTCAAATGCAAAATGCAACTCAGTGTTTATATTTGATGATGTGGCATGTGATAAACAGGATGTAATAAGAGAATATTTTAGTATGGGTCGCCACAAGGCTATAGACTGTTTTTATTTATGTCAAACTTATACCAGAATCCCTAAACATCTCATACGGGATAATGCCAACTTATTAATAATATTCAAACAAGATGATTTGAATTTAAAACATGTATACACTGATCATGTGAATACAGATATGTCATATGAAAAGTTTAAGGACGTCTGTTCTTTTTGCTGGCGAAACAAGTATGAGTTTCTAGTCATTGATAAAGAAAGTGATTTTCAAAAAGGGCGTTATCGTAAAGGTTTTGATCAGTACATTATAATAAATAATAGTGACATGAGCTAATGGATGGCACTTATTATTCAGTTACCACGAGGTAAATATCTACTAGACTCTTTCGGAAACAACAAAGATCTGACTAAAAACCGGAACAGATTGATTTTCAAATTACACTTATTTGACTATACAGCTACCACACATTGACCTGGTTATGCATTGGTTATCTGTAATTGTTGCAGTTTTTTTATCTGTTTGTTCAAATATCAGCTCTGTTTATCTGAACATCCATATTAGCTGGTGTACGACCTTGAAACTGTAAAAACTTGTCACGATACAGCTGTTTCACAGTTATTGAATTGATTATATGTTCCGACTGGTTCAACATACCTTTTGTTAATTAAAATGAATGCAAGATTAACGAAAGATATAATTAATACTCGAAATATTATTAAACAAAAGCTTAAGAACCTTAGGCTTGGTGCACTTCATAAACAAGTAGAATTAGAATCACAGTATAAACCAATAATAAAATCTTTACAAGATATTGCGGTTAATTTACCAATAGCAAATATAAAGCAAGAAGTCAAAAGTGAATCGAAAATGGACATAACAAAGGATGAACAAATACCTGAAATAAATGAAATTTTATCAGATCCTAAATTTTTAGAAACAAGTGTAGTAGCAGAATCATTGGATGACGATGTGAACGATGATGTATTTACTGACAATCAATCAACAATCATCGAAGACCGCCCATCAATAACAAGAGAGGATTTAATGAATTTAACTCGTGAAGCCTCGTTCAAGGACTATTTAGATCAGTATGATCCATTACCACGACAATATATTGAAGAAATGTTGACAGACGAAAAAGATTCATTTGATTTCAAGTACGGTGTGCGACATGATGCGGAAACTGAAAAATTTTATATAGGTGATTCTGAGGTACAAATTGATGGGAAAGATTTAATTGTGCAGAAGATAAAGTATTTAGGAACACCAGGTTTATACGAGTTGTTATTTAAGAAACATCCAGTAGGATATAATCGCGCTGATGAAAAAATTATATTGATATAGTGAAAAGAACTAAGTGATGGTGAGCAGTTGTCAGGGACAAGATCTTATAAATACACATCCATTATTGCTCCAAAATTTGACACTCAAAGAAGAGCTCTTTTAGCTTCTAGAAGATTGGGCTCAATATCTAAGGCAAAAAAAACCGGGGGAAATTATTTTAAAAAATTTGTCAATAAAAAAATAGAGTACGTATATTGGGATAACATTAATGAATTGGTTGACAGATTGCGGCTCTTAATTGCATCACGTGATGCCGGACATACAGGCCACGGAAATGAAATTATATCCATTATTAAGGAGTTAAAAGAAGCGAAAGTTATAGAATAGTATCATTTCAATAATGACTCTCGACAAATTCGGACGACATATTGAGCATCATAAAATTAGATAACATATCAACGAAAGAGTAGACACTCTGTCCCACGAATTAAATTCATTAATTCGATTAAATAATGATAAATTTAAATTAGAATTAGATAACAAAATTACTAACATTAAAAATAATTTTGAAGTACAATTAACTAAATTAAAAAATAATCTGAAATCTGTTATTATTTTTAATTTAGCATTAGAATTGAAATCTAATTTATATAAAATTAATAATTTAGATGTTTATAATTTTCCATGTTCAGGAAAAGTTCTTCAAGTTCAATTTAGTGATCCCAAAGTATTCCTAAATTATCGTATTAAAAATGAGCGTCATCGAGTTTCAAATATAATCAATAGAAGTATTATTCAAGGTGATTCTTTAGAAATATTTCCTGGGCCAGTAAGTAAAAATCCTCCCCTACATTTACATATTGAAATTATATTTGAAACACCTGTTTACTATGTCGAAAATTAAACGTGGAATTGTAGAAGAATTACAGAGACCTGCTCGAGTTAATTTTCCAAGAAGACGAGTAATTGTTAAAGGAATAGATGATTTATTTCAAACAGATTTGGTAGAAATGATTCCTTACGCTAGAATGAACAGAGGATATCGATACATTTTAGTTGTTATTGATGTTTTTTCCAAGTTTTTGTGGACCAAACCTGTTAAAAACAAAACAGGTTCAGAAATTTCGACAGCTATGAAAAGTATTTTGTTCAATAGTAATCGAATACCGAGAAATTTGCAAACTGATCTGGGAAAAGAATTTTATAATAAAGATTTCCAAAATTTAATGAAAAAAAAATAATATAAATCATTATTCAACTTATAGTACTATGAAGGCATCGGTTGTTGAAAGTGTTAATCGTACTTTGAAATCAATGATGTGGAAAGAGTTTAGTTTACAAGGTACATACAAGTGGCTGAATTTATTACCTACACTTACGGAAAAGTGTAATAATACAAAACACAGGACAATTCTGATGAAACCCTTAGATGTTAGTAAAAAGAATAAAAAATTACTTCTTGACAGTGTTTACAGTAAAATAAAAACAGTTAGTAAACCAAAATTTAAAGTCGGAAATTTTGTGCGTATAAGTAAACATAGAGATGCGTTTGCGAAGGGCTATACTCCTAATTGGTCTAATGAAATTTTTATAATTCATTTAATTCAGTTAACCAATCCCATCACATATATTCTTAAAGATCAGTCAGGGCAAATTATTAAAGGAGGCTTTTATGAATATGATTTACAAAAAGCTAAGTATCCAGATATGTACTTAGTGGAAAAAATTTTGAAGAAGAAAGGTAATATGGTTTATGTTAAGTGGCTTGGGTTTGATAATAAATATAATAGTTGGATAAGTAAATCTAATGTGGAATGAATATATGAGTGAGAGAGAGAGGGGAATTGTGTTGTGGGGGGTGTAGTTCATCATTGAGTATAAAAGCCAACTATTGGATTTTATAGTCATTTGTTTTCTGAACGTTAACCGGTATAAATATGTCTATTTTCATAGTTGATTTACAACGATATCAAATATTTAATAAAAACAATGGAGTAGATTTTATTCGTAAAGAAATTGCAGTTTTAAATATTAACACTGACTTATGCAAATCAGAAATATTTTTACCACCATATCATTGGACTAAATTAAGTTCAAAAAGTAGAAAGAATATAGTTTGGTTAATTAAAAAACATCATAATTTAAATTGGAGTTCTGGTACGACACCTTATCGTCATTTAAAGAGTATAGTGAAATCTTGGCTAAACTGTGCTGAAACTATATACGTAAAAGGAAATGAACAAGTAGAATGGTTAGGCAATATATTAGAATCACATATGTCAAAAATTATAGATGTTGAAAATTTGGATTGTCCTAATTTGCAAAATATATGTGAACCTTTGAAATTAAATATATGTAATTTACATACAGAAAACTGTGCTGTGCGTAATGTTCATGCGCTATATAATTGGTATAAACAGCGCTTTACTCCATATACATCGTTTAAAAAGTTTTATGAGTGTGGAATTTTACATTTTATGCTAGAAGAAGAAATTTCTCAACTTCCAATGGAGTTTGTTATGGTTTTCGGCTGTAATCAAATTAATACCCACTGGGACAAATTTCCGAAGCAATGGCAGGATAATCCGGAGTTTCAGAAATATCGACGCTGTGTGGACCACATACTGATCGATGACCATAATGATGATCAAATTGGAAATGTATACTCCATTAAAAAGTATTGTGTTGAATGTAATAAAATGTAATATAATATAATTTTGTATCGCAAATTGTAATTAAATAGATGTAAAATAAATTTTATTTTAAAATATTGTCTGTTTTTATTGTTACACTTATGTTCCACAATTTTTGCAAAAAGGATGAAGCGGAAGGGATGATGATGGTTTTGTAGCTGACAATTAATTAAAACCATGTAATATTTTACACATTTATTAACACATAATTATTACTACTACAATAGATTACAAAGATTTATTTTCTACAGTTTAAATAATTTTTAATTTTATTTTCTAAAACATAACTAATAATAGGTGAATAATACATTTCTAACTTTAATTTAAACCTCTGCCGATCTCTTGCACACTGTTCCCAATCACCTCTTCGAGTTGCCCGGTAGGCGTAGTCCCACTTCACCAGGAGTTGTATTTCAGTTTCTTCTCTGAACCGCACTTTCATCAATAGTGAATAGTGTTATATAAACTGTACATTTATTTATACTCTGTATCCATCATTTATATTAAAATATTTGAATTTTTTATTTAAATTTTTTAAAATACAGTAATTGTAAATATCTTTTTTTAAAATTTTTAGGTTTTTCAAATATTTATTTATTATTATTAAAATTTACTTTATGCGTCAATGTTTCACAGTCCCTCAGAAGACAACTGGTACTTTTCGTATGTGACATCTTCTTTACAGTGAACCAAATTCTAGATCCACAATTTTACCAATCTTACCCTTGGACACCACATAGAGTTTTCCTGTCTCGGCTTGCTCGTTACCGCTTACTATCTGCTCATCTGATAGTTTATTGAACCGTGCTCCCAAAAACAATATGTTGTACTCTAGCTCGAGAACAATTTTTTCACCGTGGGTAGTAGATACACGTTTAATATTATAAACTTGATACTTCTTGCCCTTTTCTAAATCTGTTAGAGATATGGTTTCTTACCTTACCGACACCTGAGACCACCACTCCGCCACCGGAATACTCATTACCCCCCTCTGACTCCTCCAACCCCCTGAGATCCCACCAAATGAGCTAGCTCTCTCACTGCTATACTACTATCTGACTTTTTTTTTTGTAAAAAATCATATATTTATTTGCTTCCGCGCCCGAATTTTATAATTTTTTATCATATTTTATCCACAGTATAGGTTCAAAAGCATGTTTATGAATGTTTTAACAATAATATCCATTTCAAAAATAGATAAAATCTGACTTTATTTTTGTAAAAAATGATATAAATATTTGCTTCCGCCTCTCGAATTTTATGATTTTTCATCATATTTTAGCTAAAAGAAAACATTGCAACAAGAAAATTGCTTTTACAAGTGTGTTAGGTATTCTAGAATCCAGCCCATGTAGTTTACAATATACAACGTATTCATCAAAAATAGGTAAAATCTGATTTTGTTTTTGTAAAAAATCATATAAATATTTGCTTCCGCGCCCGAATTTTATGATTTTTCATCATATTTTAGCTAAAAGAAAACATTGCAACAAGAAAATTGCTATTTAAAGTGTATTAGGTATTCTAGAATCCAGCCCATGTAGCTTACAATATACAACGTATTCATCAAAAATAGGTAAAATCTGACTTTTTTTTTTTGTAAAAAATTGTAACGATTAAAATTAAAACTTAGATGGAACTTTTATTCAAAAAGGATTATTGATAATTTAAATAGGCTCTTACGGGAGAGTGAAGGAATGAAATGCAAAATATTTGAAACTTTAAGAATATATATAATAAATTAAAAATAGATAAAAACATGAACAATCAATAAATTATTTAACAGAAAATATATATAAATATAGAGGCAACAAGTGACAACAAATTAGGAACAATAATAATTAAAACTTAACTTACCAGATAACATATTTCGGCCCTGACTCTACTATGTCAACAGGACAGAACTTACACTAACGACAGCAGAATCGACAATCGATCATTACAATAAAAATTACATGGTATATAAGGGCTTTGTAAATGCCCCCTCTATCACTGGAGAAATTGGCTTATGGACATGGTGACACTACGGCTTTCCAAAAACGAAGGTCTTTTAAATCACTAAAAATAGTCTAATTGGAATTTAGGGAAACTTTTACTTTCACAACAATGCATTTTTAATAGCCAAATGGGAATTTTGAATAACATCATTAGCCAATTTCTCCAATGCTTTAAACAAATACAACATTTATTTATTTAGGTAGGATTTTTGTTACATCCCTTTCCCCTTAGCTTGAGTTATATTCTCAATATAACTCACACTACTAAACCTCGGAGTTCGACCTTAAATTCTCTATCTGGACCTTCTGGATGTCGCACCCGTCTTCACGAAGGAGGTTGAAAGCAGCTTACTGACTAGTTCACTTCCTGAGGAAACTGTTGAATCCTCCACATTTAACGATGAACATTTAAGAACGTCGCTAAAGCGTTTTTCGGCAAAGCAGTCACGGAAGAACTTCTTACAATCGTCGAAATCCTGGAGAACGTACAACCGGACCTCGGGCTCCTCTGCACCGCAAGTCTGATCACGATCAGTGCCGCATCAACTCTCTGTTCGGCCGGCGTTGCTCTCCAGTTCGCCTTCGTCTTCACCCCTCGCTATCGGAGTGGATTCCCACTGTCTTGGTAGCGACCATCCAAGATTCTGCATTGGTCCGAACTCTCTAGTTTTGGGGAATAAGGCTACAACAAAAATCCTAACCCACATCTACTACATTAAATTAAACCTTTACCCTAATAAATAATTACTCCTGAATATAATCCTAATGCCTTACTTAAACACTTGTGGTTTTGATGCTGCTCTCCTCGTATTAATCTTACTAATCACTGGAGAAACTGGAGCATCAAAACCTCAAGTTGCCTTCCTTCGGAGATGAGTGGCAATGTCATCGGGTACATAACATCTTTTATGTCCCTGGTATCCGGAACCTATAGCTCACCAGAGGACAAGGTTGCTAAAGCCTTGGGCACCAACATGGCCGGTTATCCATAACTAAACAAAACTTTTCTTTTCCACATTAAAAATTTAAACCATACATACATAATTTCCACCACCAAACTTAACTAATTCACCAATGTTTTACACCGCATGTCTCTATGCTAGCAATGTAAAACACTGGTTGGCTACCAGTAGATAGGAGCGCCAAATTCCTAAGTCACATCATCACAGAACGACCCTGGCATCTAAAAACTAAACTCTACTTAATGTGTGGGACGACCCAAAAGTACATGTAATGGGGATGATGTACAAGACTTTATCGGGGGTGCAGACGGTTGTATCTGAATTTCGCGTGTTAGAGGGATCTCGATTTCATCGGAACGATTATTTTGTTTTGAAAACTTTTCTTTTAAGTACCTCCTAAATTTATATATAACATATATTACTGCACTCAACAATATTATAACAATGATTGATAATGAAATATAGTGAGTGTGTTCTCTTGTCCGTGAATTTCGTAAATTTTGAATGTGTTGATTCCATGTGTCTATATTCATACCATGATTTAGTTCGTCTGTGTGAATATTGTTTAATATTTCATCGATTTCCTCTTGTTTCCCGTCTTTATGTGAAAAATTACTCAGATGTTCGATATTTGCTTCTATAGGTAGTACAACAAGATGAGTTGACTGGTCTGAATCTATTTTTGATGTTACTAATGTGTGTGATAATAAAAAGTAATTTGATGTATGTATTGTGCAAGCGGGTGAAATTGTTAGTGTCCTGGTTCCCGTGATTACCAATTTTGTGATATTTAATTGATTTTTGTTGTATAAATTTGGGCAATTCAGAGTCAATAAATCCTTATAAACACTATAAATCCAAGTGTTTGAATTCATCGAACGATACAGTACCGATTTTTTCTGCGTTGTTATTTTAGGTTGACATAATTGATGGGCTACGTCTTTATTTCCCGTGTATAAGGCCGATAAACAAGAGCTGTCCGAAATACGACGGACAGGTCTTGTTGGTGGACATATTTTTATGGAACCCTTTTTGCATGATACTAAGTCCGAAGTGTCTAGTTCCATAAAAAATTGACCATCTTCTGATACAGCTAAGAAATTTGATTCTGGTTGAATGTACAATCGCGTAGCTGAATTCTTGGTTTTGTTTCATTCTTTCTCTAACCATTTTGTAGGTGTCTCGTAATCGTTCGTGTATGTTTTCGGACAATTGATGAGGGGTTCCGTTGTTTGGTCTTATATCATCATCGAACGGAAGCGCTGCCTCCTTCCCATGCAATAGGAAGTACGGCGTTTCCCCTGTAGCCGTATGAACAGAATTTCTGATTGCCATCAGTACATATGGCAACCACTCGTCCCAATCCTGTTGATCTTTCTGTATGTAGTGCGACATGCAGTTGGCTAGTGTTCTGTGGAAATGCTCGATTCTTCCGTTACACTGCGGATGGTAGGCGGTCGTTTGTAGTTTTTTAATTCCTAACATGTTACATACGCTTGTAAATAGTTCCGAAACAAAGTTAGTACCTTTGTCCGTGAGCAACCTTTTTGGTGCACCATGGCGAGTAATTATCTCAGTTATGAAGGCTTTCGCTATCGTATCTGCTTTTTGATCTCGTATCGCAATAGCTTCTGGGTAGCGTGTAAAAGCGTCAATAAATGTTAATATATATTTATTTCCGCGGCGACTCGTTCTCAAGGGCCCAACAATGTCCATGGATACTAGATCGAAGGGCATTAAGTCTTCTTGGAATCTTTGAAGCGGTGCAGGGCGAGTGTGTGGAGATGTTTTACGTTGATTGCAGGACATACATCTGGCGCAGTATTCTTTTACGTCTTTGTCCATACCTGTCCAGTAAAACTTTCTTTTAACGCTAGCCAATGTGTGGTCAACTCCCATATGACCGGCTTGCGGTAAGTCATGGTAAGTATACATAATTTTTAGCTTCATCGACTCTGGAGCAACTAACCGATCTTCCCGTTCTTCTTTGGATCTTGTTTTATATAAAAGGCCATCACTGTCGGCGTAAAAATGAGGGTTGTCCCTTAACTTTTTGATGTCCTCGTCCTGTTGTTGCTCTTGCCGTATCCTATGTCTATCCCATATAGGATCTAGGTCACTAACCGTCGCGATGGTGATTCGGGATAAGGCATCCGAGGTCCCGTGTTTCCGTCCGGGTCGATGATTAATTTTAAAGTTGTATTCAGCTAAGGTTAGAGCCCAACGTGAGAGTCTACTACTCGGGTCTTTAATATCCAGTAGCCAGTGCAGTGGTCTGTGGTCTGTAATTAATTCAAATTCACGACCATAGAGGTAGCACCTAAACATTTTTATGGCCCATATTATTGCGAGGCATTCTTTTTCTATTGTAGCGTAGTTTTCTTCTGCAGAGTTTAAAGTTCTGCTAGCGTAACATATTGGGTGTTCGTGTCCATCTATCTTCTGACTGAGTACTGCACCCAGCGCAACATTAGAAGCATCAGTCGCTAAAATAAATTTATTTTCGAAATCTGGGTATTTTAGGACTGGACTCTGGACAAGTGCTTGCCGTAATTTGTCAAATGCATCTTGGGTTTCTTGATCCCACACAAATGGTTGGTTTTTCTTCGTGAGTTGAGTGAGAGGTTTTGCAATTTGTGCAAAATTTTTTATAAATCGTCGATAAAACCCGACAAGACCCAGAAATGCCCGTATGTCTCGTACTGTTTTCGGAACCGGATATCTGTCAATAGCTGCAGTTTTAGCGGGATCAGCCTTTACACCTTTGCTTGAAATAATGTGTCCCAAGTAGTTTGTTTCAGTCTTCGCGAAGCTACATTTGTCTAGTTTTAGTTTTAAGTTATTTTCTTTGAGTCGGTCAAAAACGTCTTTTAGTCTTTCTAAATGTTCAGTTATGTCATTTTTACTGAATACTATTATGTCGTCTAAGTACACGTAACATTTTTCTCCAGTCAGTCCGCTAAGAATGCAAAACATAAGTCGTTGAAACGTACTTGGTGCGTTACAAAGTCCGAAAGGCATCCGATTCCACTGATAATGCCCCCATGGCGTGCTGAAGCCAGTTTTCTCTCTATCTTCGGCCGCGACTGCAACTTGATGGTATCCACTGGCTAGATCTAAGGTGGTGAACAAGGCAGCACCATGGAGTTGTTGTACCGTGTCTTGTAGGTTTGGTAACGGAAAAAAGTCTTTTTTTGTTACTTTATTAAGTGCCCTAAAGTCAACACACAATATGACTTTAGTACTTCCTTCCGGCATAGGTCTGTTGACGAGAATTACCGGTGCTGACCACGGAGAGTCTGATTCTTCTATTATGTTATCATTTAATAATTTTTTGATCTGTCCTTTTAGTTCATCGTGCTGAGAATACGGTACTCGGTAGGGTGGTTTAGCAATCGGATGGACATCCTCCGTAATAATTCGATGAGTAACTTTCGATGTACATCCTAAGCTATTTCCTTTCGTTATAAAAATATCGGCGTATTTTTCCAGAAGGGTATTCAGTTGTTGCTGCTCTGGTAATGACAAATGGCTAACATCAATATCTCGAAAGGTTTGTGACTCATCTATTAATAATACTTGATCTGGATTTGAAATTTTTGGTGGCTCATGTAATGCCATTTCCGTCCCTAGAATAGTGTTTTTGTGGATGGTGATTTCTTGCTCACTGATGTTAACCAATTTCATGTTGACCCACTCGTGAGAATCATTAGTTATGATTCTTGCTGTCATTGCTCCATTCACCGGAATTGCGGCTGGTTACCGCTATGGTACCGGTTTCTTTTTTGGAATTTTCCCTAATACCTACACATATGACTTCGCATCTGGGAGGGATGATCACCGTTTCATGGGCTCGTACAAAGTTCGTTGCTGTTTCTGAGACTGTTGCTTCTTCGTTGTTGCTCTTGGCATCTGCATTTGTTACGTTTTCCTTAATTTCTTGCTTCTCAATTAGCTCAGCTTCTCTGGAAGGCGCAACCTTATTCTCAGAGGCATCTATATCCTCCGCGGGTTTAGTTGCAATCAGTGTTGCGTCTGCTCCGCGTTTTTGAGAAAGATTGTTTTCCAGTTTAACATTCGTTTACAACTTTAACTCGTTTCTCGCGTAACTAATTTCTGCCTCAAATTCTTTCAAAAAATCATTTCCGAGCAGTCCGTCCGTAGACAAAGCCAAACTATCTTCGCAAACAACGAATTTATGTTTATTTACCGAGCTATTTAATTCCACACAAAGCTCAGAAATTCCTAATACGGGTAATTTTTTGCCAGAGATGCTTGTAATAACCCTGTTTCTTAATTTTTCAACTTTGATGCCGGTCCCCTTTATCACAAAATTTTTTACAATACTTACACTTGCGCCTGTGTCAATAAGAAATCTAACAAGCATATTATTTATAGTTAAAACTACCGTGCTACATTTATTACTAGACTTTTTCGGGATTGCTGTTACAATTTCGTGGCTAATTTTGTGATATGAGTCACTAGATTTGGGGTCATCTGCGACTTTTATTCGTTTAAATTCTCCGCTGAGGAATACGAATTAATTTTAAGTTTTTCTTTACAGGCAGCTGTAAGGTGTCCAGTCTTTTTACAACGATCACATGTTTCGTTTCTATTCTGAGTTGTTTGTGGGCAATTTCGAGATAAATGTCCCATTTCTTCGCAATTAAAACACATATATTGTGAATAGTCCCTATCCCTGCGTCTATTTCTGTTCTGTGGATCCGCGTTGGTATTATTGTAACTATATCTTGGATTATTTGAATTGAAATTTTGATATCTACGCGTATTTCTATTAGGTATCCATTGTGTCGGAGCAAAATTTTGTCTTGCATTTACGGCAGCTACTGAGTTATTAACGGGGTTTGGCATACTGATTTCCTTATTTTTTTCTAACATATCTTTCATCGCATTCGTCACACAAGAATTTATTGTTGCTACTAAGCTTTCCGGGCTTATAGGAGCGTAAGATGTTGTTCCTCGTAACTGGGATTCTATCGCGTCATATTTTTTTGCTAATGCAATTGTTTGTTCTAATGTACTGGGATTTTGTATTAAAAGATCTCTTTTGAGGTGCGGCAAACAATTTGATATGAATTGTTGAACTAAACGTTTTTCTAAACAACTTTCGCGGTAATTATTTTCGTTTTCGTTTTCTATTGGTTCGTATAGATGTTGCCCGATTATTCGTAATCTATCCGCAAAATCTTCTACTTTCTCACCTTGCTGTTGATAACAGCTAGCAAATTGTGATTCTATATTAAAATAACTAAGTTGTGGCCCGAAACGCTCTAATAATTTCTTTTTTAAAAGTTTCCAATCGTTTGTTTTTTTTAATATAGTATTTGACGAAACAAATAATTCGGCTTTACCCCTTAAATGCAATTTTGCCATATCTGCTAATTTATCTTCTGGCCAACCCGCGATACGACTAACACTATCAACTGCTTCAACAAATCTATTAATTGATTCATGTGATTCGCCATAAAAATCTGGTACTCTATTATTCCAGACACCCAAACATGACAGTAAAAACGTTGCATTTTCATTCTCACCCATTTTAATGACTTATTTACTTTTACAATTTCAACAACAAAAATAAAATTAAAATAGTAATTCAAAATTTCCAAAACTATATATAAAAATAAAATATCGGACAATTCAAATAGCGGTCTAGACAGCTGGAATATGATCGAATCTCACCGCTCGCCACCAATTGTAACGATTAAAATTAAAACTTAGATGGAACTTTTATTCAAAAAGGATTATTGATAATTTAAATAGGCTCTTACGGGAGAGTAAAGGAATGAAATGCAAAATATTTGAAACTTTAAGAATATATATAATAAATTAAAAATAGATAAAAACATGAACAATCAATAAATTATTTAACAGAAAATATATATAAATATAGAGTCAACAAGTGACAACAAATTAGGAACAATAATAATTAAAAACTTAACTTACCAGATAACATATTTCGGCCCTGACTCTACTATGTCAACAGGACAGAACTTACACTAACGACAGCAGAATCGACAATCGATCATTACAATAAAAATTACATGGTATATAAGGGCTTTGTAAATGCCCCCTCTATCACTTTTAAATCACTAAAAATAGTCTAATTGGAATTTAGGGAAACTTTTACTTTCACAACAATGCATTTTTAATAGCCAAATGAAAATTTTGAATAACATCATTAGCCAATTTCTCCAATGCTTTAAACAAATACAACATTTATTTATTTAGGTAGGATTTTTGTTACAAAATCATATAAATATTTGCTTCCGCGCCCGAATTTTATAATTTTTTATCATATTTTGTCCACAGTATAGGTCCAAAAGCATGTTTATAAATGTTTTAACAAAAATATCCATTTCAAGAAACGGTAAAATCTGACTTTATTTTTGTAAAAAATCATATAAATATTTTCTTCCGCGCCCGAATTTTATAATTTTTTATCATATTTTGTTCACAGTATAGGTCCAAAAGCATGTTTATGAATGTTTTAACAAAAATATCCATTTCAAGAATATGTAAAATCTGACTTTATTTTTTAAAAAATCATATAAATGTTTGCTTCCGCGCCCGAATTTTATGATTTTTCATCACATTTTAGCTAAAAGAAAACATTGCAACAAGAAAATTGCTATTTCAAGTGTGGTAGGTATTATAGAATCCAGCCAATGAAGCTTACAATATACAACGTAATCATCAAAAATAGGTAAAATCTGACTTTATTTTTGTATAAAATTATATAAATATTTGCTTCCGCGCCCGAATTTTATAATTTTTCATCATATTTTATCCATAGTATTAGTCTAAAACATGATTATGAATGTTTTAACAAAAATATCCATTTCAAAAATAGGTAAAATCTGATTTAATTTTTGTAAAAAATCATATAAAAATTTGCTTCCGCGCCCGAATTTTATGATTTTTCATCATGTTTTAGCTAAAAGAAAACATTGCAACAAGAAAATTGCTATTTCAAGTGTGTTAGGTATTCTAGAATCCAGCCCATGTAGCTTACAATATACAATGTATCTATCAAAAATAAGTAAAATCTGACTTTTTTTTTTGTAAAAAATCTTATAATTATTTGCTTTCGCGCCCAAATTTTATAATTTTTCATCATATTTTATCCATAGTATAGGTCCAAAAGCATGTTTATGAACGTTTAAAAAAAATATCCAATTCAAAAATAGGTAAATTCTGACTTTATTTTTGTAAAAAACCATATAAATATTTGTTTTCGCGCCCGAATTTTATAATTTTTCATCATATTTTATCTATAGTATAGGTCCAAAAGTATGTTTATGAATGTTTTAACAAAAATATCCATTTCGAAAATAGGTAAAATCTAACTTTATTTCTGTAAAAAATCATATAAATATTTGCTTCCGCGCCCGAATTTTATGATTTTTCATCATATTTTAGCAAAAAGAAAACATTGCAACAAGAAAATTGCTATTTCAAGTGTGTTAGGTATTCTAGAATCCAGCCAATGAAGCTAACAATATGCACCGTATTCATCAAAAATAGGTAGAATCTGACTTTTTTTTTGTAAAAAATCATATAAATATTAGCTTCTGCGCCCGAGTTTTATAATTTTTCATCATATTTTATCCATAGTATAGGTCTAAAAGCATGTTTATGAACATTTTAACAAAAATATCCAATTCAAATATAGGTAAATTCTGACTTTATTTTTGTAAAAAACCATATAAATATTTGTTTTCGCGCCCGAATTTTATGATTTTTCATCATATTTTAGCTAAAAGAAAACATTGCAACAAGAAAATTGCTATTTCAAGTGTGTTAGGTATTCTAGAATCCAGCCCATGTAGCTTACAATATACAACGTATCTATCAAAAATAGGTAAAATCTGACTTTTTTTTTGTAAAAAATCTTATAAATATTTGCTTCCGCGCCCAAATTTTATAATTTTTCATCATATTTTATTCACAGTATAGGTCCAAAAGCATGTTTATGAATGTTTTAACTAAAATATCCATTTCAAAAATATGTAAAATCTGACATAATTTTTCTAAAAATTCATATAAATATTTGCTTCCGTGCCCGAATTTTATGATTTTTCATCATGTTTTAGCTAAAAGAAAACATTGCAACAAGAAAATTGCTATATCAAGTGTGTTACTTATTCTAATAATCCAGCCCATGTAGCTTACAATATACAACGTATTCATCAAAAATAGGTAAAATCTGACTTTATTTTTGCAAAAAATTATATAAATATTTGCTGCCGCGCCGAATTTTATAATTTTTTTATCATATTTTATCCATAGTATAGGTCTAAAAGCATGTTTATGAATGTTTTAACAAAAATATCATTTCAAAAATAGGTAAAATCTGTCTTTATTTTTGTAAAAAATTCATATAAATATTTGCTTCCGCGCCCGAATTTTATGATTTTTCATCATATTTTAGCTAAAAGAAAACATTGCAACCAGAAAATTGCTATTTCAAGTGTGTTAGGTATTCTAGAATCCAGCCCATGTAGCTTACTATATACAACGTATTCATCAAAAATAGGTAAAATCTGACTTTTTTTTTGTAAAAAATCATATAAATATTTGCTTCCGCGCCCGAATATTATAATTTTTCATCATATTTTATACACAGTATAGGTCCAAAAGCATGTTTATGAATAAAACTAAAATATCTATTTCAAAAATATGTAAAATCTGACTTCATTTTTGTAAAAATTCATATAAATATTTGTTTTCGCGCCCGAATTTTATGATTTTTCATCATATTTTAGCTAAAAGAAAACATTGCAACAAGAAAATTGCTATTTCAAGTTTGTTAGGTATTCTAGAATCCAGCCCATGTAGCCTTACAATATACAACGTATTCATCAAAAATAGGTAAAATCTGACTTTTTTTTTGTAAAAAATCATATAAATATTTGCTTCCGCGCCCGAATTTTATAATTTTTCATCATATTTTATACACAGTATAGGTCCAAAAGCATGTTTATGAATGTTTTAACTAAAATATCCATTTCAAAAATATGTAAAATCTGACATTATTTTTGTAAAAATTCATATAAATATTTGCTTCCGCGCCCGAATTTTATGATTTTTCATCATATTTTAGTTAAAAGAAAACATTGCAACAAGAAAATTGCTATAAAAAATTTTATAAATATTTGCTGTTGCGCCCGAATTTTATAATTTTTTATCATATTTTATCCATAGTGTAGGTCCAAAAGCATGTATATGATTGTTTTAACAAAAATATCATTTTAAAAATAGGTAAAATCTGACTTTATTTTAAAAAAAATCATATAAATATTTTCTTCCACGCCCGAATTTTATGATTTTTCATCATAATTTAGGTATAAGAAAACATTGCAACAAGAAAATTGCTATTTCAAGTGTGGTAGGTATTCTAGAATCCTGCCCATGTAGCTTACAATATACGATGTATTCATCAAAAATAGGTAAAATCTGATTTTTTTTTTGTGAAAAATCATATAAATATTTGCTTCCGCGCCCGAATTTTATAATTTTTCATCATATTTTATCCACAGTATAGGTCCAAAAGCTTGTTTATGAATGTTTTAACAAAAATATCCATTTCAAGAATAGGTAAAATCTGACTTTATTTTTCTAAAAAATCATATAAATATTTGCTTCCGCGCCCGAATTTTATGATTTTTCATCATAATTTAGGTAAAAGAAAACATTGCAACAAGAAAATTGCTATTTCAAGTGTAGTAGGTATTATACGCGCTATCTCAGAGTGCTTACAATATAAAACGTAAACATCAAAAATAGGTAAAATCTGACTTTTTTTTTGTAAAAAATCATATAAATATTGGCTTCCGCGCCCGAATTTTATAATTTTTCATCATATTTTATACACAGTATAGGTCCAAAAGCATGTTTATGAATGTTTTAACTAAAATATCCATTTCAAAAATATGTAAAATCTGACATTATTTTTGTAAAAATTCATATAAATATTTGCTTCCGCGCCCGAATTTTATGATTTTTCATCATATTTTAGTTAAAAGAAAACATTGCAACAAGAAAATTGCTATAAAAAATTTTATAAATATTTGCTGTTGCGCCCGAATTTTATAATTTTTTATCATATTTTATCCATAGTGTAGGTCCAAAAGCATGTATATGATTGTTTTAACAAAAATATCATTTTAAAAATAGGTAAAATCTGACTTTATTTTAAAAAAAAATCATATAAATATTTTCTTCCACGCCCGAATTTTATGATTTTTCATCATAATTTAGGTATAAGAAAACATTGCAACAAGAAAATTGCTATTTCAAGTGTGGTAGGTATTCTAGAATTCTGCCCATGTAGCTTACAATATACGATGTATTCATCAAAAATAGGTAAAATCTGATTTTTTTTTTGTGAAAAATCATATAAATATTTGCTTCCGCGCCCGAATTTTATAATTTTTCATCATATTTTATCCACAGTATAGGTCCAAAAGCTTGTTTATGAATGTTTTAACAAAAATATCCATTTCAAGAATAGGTAAAATCTGACTTTATTTTTCTAAAAAATCATATAAATATTTGCTTCCGCGCCCGAATTTTATGATTTTTCATCATAATTTAGGTAAAAGAAAACATTGCAACAAGAAAATTGCTATTTCAAGTGTAGTAGGTATTATAGAATCCAGCCAATGAAGCTTACAATATAAAACGTAATCATCAAAAATAGGTAAAATCTGACTTTATTTTTGTATAAAATTATATAAATATTGGCTTCCGCGCCCGAATTTTATAATTTTTCATCATATTTTATCCATAGTATTGGTCTAAAACATGATTATGAATGTTTTAACAAAATATCCATTTCAAAAATAGGTAAAATCTGATTTAATTTTTGTAAAAAATCATATAAAAATTTGCTTCCGCGCCCGAATTTTATGATTTTTCATCATAATTTAGGTAAAAGAAAACATTGCAACAAGAAAGTTGCTATTTCAAGTGTGGTAGGTATTCTAGAATCCAGCCAATGAAGCTTACAATATTCAACGTATTCATCAAAAATAGGTAAAATCTGACTTTAATTTTGTAAAAAATTATATAAATATTTGCTTCCGCGAGCGAATTTTATAATTTTTCGTTATATTTTATCCATAGTATAAGTCCAAAAGCATGTTTATGAACGTTTTAACAAAAATATCCATTTCAAAAATATGTAAAATCTGACTTAATTTTTGTAAAAAATCATAAAAATATTTGCTTCCGCGCCCGAATTTTATGATTTTTTATCACATTTTAGCTAAAAGAAAACATTGCAACAAGAAAATTACTATTTCAAGTGTGTTAGGTATTCTAGAATCCAGCCCATGTAGCTTACAATATACAACGTATTCATCAAAAATAGGTAAAATCTGAGTTTTTTTTGTAAAAATCATATAAATATTTGCTTCCGCGCTCGAATTTTATGATTTTTCATCATAATTTAGTTAAAAGAAAACATTGCAACAAGAAAATTGCTATTTCAAGTGTGGTAGGTATTCTAGAATCCAGCCAATGAAGCTTACAATTTACAACGTATTTATCAAAAAGAGGTAAAATCTGACTTTATTTTTGTAAAAAATTATATAAATATTTGCTTCCGCGCCCGAATTTTATATTTTTTTATCATATATTATCCATAGTATAGGTCCATAAGCATGTTTACGAATGTTTTAATAAAAATATCCATTTCAAAAAAAACGTAAAATCTGACTTTATTTTTGTAAAAAATCATATAAATATTTGCTTTCGCGCCTGAATTTTATGATTTTTCATCATATTTTAGCTTAAAGAAAACATTGCAACAAGAAAATTGCTATTTCAAGTGTGTTAGGTATTCTAGAATCCAGCTCATGTTGCTTACAATATACAACGTATTCATCAAAAATAGGTAAAATCTGACATTTTTTTTTGTAAAAAATATTATAAATATTTGCTTCCGCGCCCGAATTTTATAATTTTTCATCATATTTTATCCACAGTATAGGTCCAAAAGCATGTTTATGAATGTTTTAACAAAAATATCCATTTCAAGAATAGGTAAAATCTTACTTTATTTTTCTAAATAATCATATAAATATTTGCTTCCGCGCCCGAATTTTATGATTTTTCATCATAATTTAGGTAAAAGAAAACATTGCAACAAAAAAATTACTATTTCAAGTGTGTTAGGTATTCTAGAATCCAGCCCATGTAGCTTACAATATACAACGTATTCATCAAAAATAGGTAAAATCTGAGTTTTTTTTGTAAAAAATCATATAAATATTTGCTTCCGCGCCCGAATTTTATGATTTTTCATCATAATTTAGTTAAAAGAAAACATTGCAACAAGAAAATTGCTATTTCAAGTGTGGTAGGTATTCTAGAATCCAGCCAATGAAGCTTACAATATACAACGTATTCATCAAAAAGAGGTAAAATCTGACTTTATTTTTGTAAAAAATTATATAAATATTTGCTTCCGCGCCCGAATTTTATATTTTTTCATCATATATTAACCATAGTATAGGTCCAAAAGCATGTTTATGAATGTTTTAACAAAAATATCCATTTCAAAAAAAAGGTAAAATCTGACTTTATTTTTGTAAAAAATCATATAAATATTTGCTTCCGCGCCCGAATTTTATGATTTTTCATCATATTTTAGCTAAAAGAAAACATTGCAACAAGAAAATTACTATTTCAAGTGTGTTAGGTATTCTAGAATCCAGCCCATGTTGCTTACAATATACAACGTATTCATCAAAAATAGGTAAAATCTGACATTTTTTTTTTGTAAAAAATCATATAAATATTTGCTTCCGCGCCCGAATTTTATAATTTTTCATCATATTTTATCCACAGTATAGGTCCAAAAGCATGTTTATGAATGTTTTAACAAAAATATCCATTTCAAGAATAGGTAAAATCTGACTTTATTTTTCAAAAAAATCATATAAATATTTGCTTCCGCGCCCGAATTTTATGATTTTTCATCATAATTTAGGTAAAAGAAAACATTGCAACAAGAAAATTGCTATTTCAAGTGTGGTAGGTATTATAGAATCCAGCCAATGAAGCTTACAATATACAACGTAATCATCAAAAATAGGTAAAATCTGACTTTATTTTTGTATAAAATTATATAAATATTTGCTTCCGCGCCCGAATTTTATAATTTTTCATCATATTTTATCCATAGTATTGGTGTAAAACATGATTATGAATGTTTTAACAAAATATCCATTTCAAAAATAGGTAAAATCTGACTTAATTTTTGTAAAAAATCATATAAATATTTGCTTCCGCGCCCGAATTTTATGATTTTTTATCATATTTTAGCTAAAAGAAAACATTGCAACAAGAAAATTGCTATATCAAGTGTGTTAGGTATTCTAGAATCCAGCCCATGTAGCTTACAATATACAACGTATTCATCAAAAATAGGTAAAATCCGACTTTTTTTTTGTAAAAAATCATATATAAATTAAATCAATGAACCGTAGATTTAAGTTTTTAAAAAGATTTATTAAATTAATAAATGTTTAAGTACAGGCTAAGTTATACAGATCTTTATTCTACTGTGTCTCTACACAATCTGATTTGTTTTACCAGTCTACAGCATGGGGTTGGCACCCGATTCCATATGCTTGGTCAGCAATGGAAAGTTATGAGAAATATTCGATTTCCGGGAATGGACTGTGTCAATTTTTGAGTCAGAGCTCAACGTTTCGCCCGCAGTCGTATGGGGCATCTTCAGGAGCAAGAACGTTTTACTGTCGATAAACAAGGTTACAAATGTAGCATACAATATACAATGTATTCATCAAAAAGAGGTAAAATCTGACTTTTTTTTTGTAAAAAATCATATAAATATTTGCTTCCGCGCCCGAATTTTATAATTTTTCATCATATTTTATCCACAGTATAGGTACAAAAGCTTGTTTATGAATGTTTTAACAAAAATATCCATTTCAAGAATAGGTAAAATCTGACTTTATTTTTGTAAAAAAATCATATAAATATTTGCTTCCGCGCCCGAATTTTATGATTTTTACAACATAATTTAGGTAAAAGAAATGATTGCAACAAGAAAATTGCTATTTCAAGTGTGGTAGGTATTCTAGAATCCAGCCAAAAGCATGTAAACAAAATGTTCTGAGTTAGTTTTGTACAAAAAATCAACACTATAACCACAGGTCCCGATGATATACTTGTTAGTTTTGACGTCACATCTCTCTTCACCAAAGTCCCCATAGATGTAGCAATCAGTATTATCGCTGAATTACTAGAAAATAATGGATTCTCATCCGATCTAGTAACTCTTGTCGAAAAATGCCTAACATCAACCTATTTTACTTTCAACAAGCAATTTTACAAACAGGTCTTAGGTGCAGCAATGGGCTCTCCTCTATCTCCCGTAGTTGCCAGTATATATATGGAAGATTTTGAAATAAAAGCAATAGAATCTTCTACTTTCAAACCGACGGTATGGTTTCGTTATGTAGATGACACTTTTGTCGTTTGGCCACATGGTCCGGAAAAACTTGCCTTGTTCCACGAACACTTAAACAGTTTACATCCGGATATTCAATTCACCATGGAGGTTGAAAATAATAAAACTCTCCCTTTCCTTGATGTTCTTGTCACTCGTAAACCTAATGGACAGTTAGGGCACGCTGTTTATAGAAAACCCACCCACACTGACAGGTATCTCAACTTTAATTCTCACCACCACCCTTCACAGAAACTCTCAGTAGTTAACGCCCTCGTACACCGTGCCATCAAAATCTCCGAACCCCATAACCTTCAACAAGAACTCAACCACATCCGACATAGTTTGGTTCAGAACAACTATGACATAAAATTAATTAACAATGTAATCCATAGACACTTAAACCCGTTACCAAAAGAACCGGTTAATAACTCTTTCGAATCTTTTGTTTCCCTCCCTTACATTAAAGGTTTCTCGGACAAAATAGGAAAAATTCTTAGGAAAAATGATATCAAAGTCATCTTTAAACCTCCACAAAAAATCTCTGAAATACTCCCACAAACCAAAGATAAACGTGAACCCTTGACATCACCCGGTGTTTATAGCATTCCTTGTTCTTGCGGCACAGTATACATAGGTGAAACAGGAAGAAGTGTTCATACTAGACTTACAGAACACAAACGGTGCCTGCGCAATGGTATGGTATTAACCTCCGCTGTCGCAGAACACCAACATAATACAGGTCATAACATCCTATTTGAAAAATCCCGCATATTAGCTCCTGTTCCCCAGTTTTACAAACGTAAATACAGGGAAGCTGTAGAAATATGGAAACATCCTGATAACATAAATCGAGATGATGGTTACTTCTTGAGCCACATGTGGAAACCAGTCATTCTTGAAACACAACACGCCCAATCAACCACCACGAACTCAACTCCCATTGGTCCCTCAAACTCAACTCCCGTTGGTCCCCATTAGTTATTGCTTTCAACCGTACCCTTCGTAGCATATATAATGACTTCTCTCGCTTTCTCTCGTCACTTGGTTTTATTTGGCCTCTAGCGTGGTTTACACGTCGGGTAACCTTATAAACTGAGTCGTCCCTTGCGCTTTTATTGCTTAAACTTGGCCTCTAGCGTGGTTGACACGTCGAGTAACCTTGTTTATCGACAGTAAAACGTTCTTGCTCCTGAAGATGCCCCATACGACTGCGGGCGAAACGTTGAGCTCTGACTCAAAAATTGACACAGTCCATTCCCGGAAATCGAATATTTCTCATGACTCAGACTGTGGAAGCCTACGCAATTATTAATGGAAAGTTACTTAAATTATGATGCAATAAGGGATGGGATCTAACATAATTTCTCCCCCGTTAAGACGAAAGAATACCTGTTGGTTCTTCAATAGGTATTGTTTCGTTAATTTGATTTCTGTTAAAATTTTGTTTTACTAGTAATTTTCTAGTTGCAATTGCCGAATAAATCTTGATGATAACCATTATTGCACCAATTACAAATAGTGAATACAGTAATACATCGTAGAATATGGAATGTGATTCTGATTTATGAATTTGTTTTAAATGGGTGATTTGTTGATTTGGAATCTTTATAGTTTCTAAATTTCTTATGTTTAAGGTTTTATTAAATATTACTTTTTGTTTACTGTTTTCGATTTTCAAATTGATTATTTTGTCGTAATTAATAGTTCTGTGAAGTTTTTGTTTATTGATTGAACAGTTTCTTATAGAATAAATTCCAGAGAGTTCTTTATCTTGTATTTCATCGTCACATTCTATATTCATTAATTCCTTAATTGGTAGATATAAATTTACAATATTAGTATTAGGAATGGGGATTATTTCGTTATGATTTAGTAAGTTTACATAATTACAATTATCAGCATTCTTATTAAAATACAAGTTTTGTAGGCATTTATCGGGGACAGAGTTATCTTGAGTACAAATATAACGTTTCTTTTCTACAAGAGTACATTTATTCAAGTGGTTGATCTGTGTATTGGAGTTAGAGTAGTATCCTTGTTTTACATGGAGTGTTACAAATGTATTGTTGTGCATAGTGGGTATAGGGGTGATTTGCAGGAGTTCTGTTTGCAACAAAGGAATAGGAACGTCTATTATCAATTCTAATTTGAATTTTTCATATTTACAGTAAACTTTTATTAATTGTTGATTTTGCCAATTATTCAATATGAGGTTTTTAAGGTCATTTGGTAACAATTTAGAAATTTCTGATTTTATATCTTCTCTAGATAATATTCCAAAATATAGTGTATTTGTTTCGCAGAACGCGAAAGTTGTTTCGACTTCATTCATGATGCTTATTAAATTTGCAGACGTAAACATTAATTGCGTGATAATGTTCTCGATGTAGAGTTTATCTCCCATACGTCTATGATTTTGCCAATGCTATCTTCTAAGTTATTAATTTTATCTTGTATTAGTTTGTTATTTTTATTGATTTTGTCGACTTGTTTATTGAAGTATTTGGAAATATTTTGGTTAGTAATAATTGCTTGATTTATGTTTTCTTTTAGAATATTTTCATTTTCGATTATTAATTTTAAAGCGTTGTCGTACTTTTCTTGGTCAGAAGAATCTAAATTACCTGTTATTGTTTTAATAATAAAACCTAGTCCATTTGCTATTCCTCGTTTTACTTTATCATTATCATGAAATAAGACCTGTATTTTATTATTAACTATATCTAAGAAGTTTTCTAATATTACGAGATTATTATTTATTTCTACTACGTAATTACTGCTACTATATTTATTATTAATTTCTAGTTTAATTTTATTATAATGTAGGGTCAGATTATTATTGGCTTCTTTAATTTTGTTAAGTTTAAGGTTTATATAAATAAACTTATTATTATTAGATATGAGGGCGTCACCTAATTTTAGGATGTTTATTCCGGGGTTTTCTCTTTCGTCCCGGATGTTGACGGCAATGCAGGATCGTATGGCTCTGTAAATTTACGATATGGTTTTAGATTATCAACTTTTATTTTTTTATTTTTATCTGTAATAATTTGGGCTCTGTTTTTATTGTAAGTTTGAACTTTTTGTTGTTTATAGCGCGGTTTTTCTATTTTACCCGAGTTGCGTTTTGCTTGTTTTTCGTAAGCTTTTTCGGGCAATTTACACGTGTCCACTTGTGAAGTTGCGTATTTTGTTTTGTTTTTGTCTAATAGGATTTTAGTTTCATTGTAGATTTTGTTTATTATGTCTTTGTGTGTTTGTATGTAGTTGTCTGTTATTATTTCGGGGGAAGTTTCTTCTTGTGATTCGTTGAAATGGCCAAAAAGAATTTCGTTCGGGGTTCTTTTAGTTACTGAGTGGATGGTTTGGTTGTAAGCTTGTAAGGCATATCGAGTTTTGCTGCTGATGTTTAAATCTTTGAAATCTTTATTTTGTTCTAAGATTCGCATATGTTCCACAATAGTCGAATGGAATCTTTCAATATTGCCGTTGCTCTTTGGATTGTTTACGCTTATTAGATGTATGCGAATGTTTTTAGAGGATAGGAAATTTAAAATTAGTTGATTGTTAAATTGCAATCCATTGTCTGAAATTATTAATTTAGGATGTCCGAATATTGAGAAGTATTTAATTAATTTTTGAACTACAGTAATTGTGTTTGTTTCAGGTAGATGATAAATTTGAGCATGTTTAGAGAAGCTATCAATAATTGTCAAAAATTTGTGTTTCTTTAGGGAGAGTATATCGATATGAATAATTTCTAGTGGTTTTGAGGCGGTTGGTGTTTTAATGAAGGGGGTTTTGAGTGGGTTTCTTTCGTATTTATTTTCTTGACAAGTGTCACAATTGTTTATAAATTTTGAAACGGCTAGTTGCATATTTGGCCAATAGTAATTATTTTTAAGTTTTTTATAAGTCTCTACTATGCCACGATGGTTTGTTTTGCCATTATGATAATTTTGGATTAGTTCTTGTTGTTCATCGTGTGATTCAACGTCATTTAGTTGGGCTTTACAACATATTAATTGGTATGTACCAGGCTGGAAGTATACTTTCAGGATACTATTTAACATTGATCTTAATGTTTCTGGTACTATACAGTGATATTTTATACCGGGAGCGAGATATTCTTTAATAAATTTTAGTAATGTGTCCCGAGAATTTATTTTGTTAATATACATGTACATTCTTTGTTTATCATGTCCAAATAATTTTTTTTATCTCTAATGTGCTTTTTGAATTTGTTTCTTTAAATACGATTTGGTTTTTGCCGAAATTTATAGGGTCGTCTATATAAGATAGTCCGTTAATCGGTGATTCGTCATCTGAGTGTTGAGTGTGTGTGTAACTGTCGGTGTCTTTTTCCGCGATAACAGAACTAGTATAGTGTTCAACATTTTTCAAAATGAATACGTTTATTTGAATGTTTGTATTTTTAAATATTTCTTTTACTAGTTTTTCTATATTACTCCAATTTTGGTTATCTAATCCTGATGCGATTTTTGGCATATTAATAGAATTAATTTTGTTTTGTATCAAGTAATCTCTTAATTGTTTTAAACAGTTTTGTATATTCTCAAGTGTTGGTTCATCGTAATATTTCTTTTTAGTGATTAAATGAATTATCAATCTAGGAGACATTTGAATAGCTATATCCTTTTTTATACTAACTTTCTCTAAATTTTTAGTTGTTTGAAACCTTTCGTTAATTTGTTTGGCGAAGCCTTGGCTCATTTTAAAGTCTTGAGATATACAGTGTACTATGGGTTCAGTGTGATTAAAGATGTCAGAATTTTTGTAATTTATTTCGAATGATTTTGGGATTCTAGATAGATAGTCCGCGACATAATTTTCCTTGCCTTGTTTATATTCTACTTCGTACTTATATTCCGATAATTTTAATTTCCATCTTATAATTTTTTGATTTGGTTCTTTCAGACTATTGAGCCAGGTCAATGGTTTGTGGTCTGTTATTATATGAAATTTCTTTCCATATAAATATGGGTGAAAATGTTTAACTGCCCAGATGATAGCCAGCATTTCTTTTTCAATAGTAGCGTAATTGATTTCGTGTTCATTGAGCGTCCTACTAGCATATGCTATAGGTAGGTCTTTTCCCTCGATTTTTTGAGAGAGTACCGCTCCTATTGCATAGTCTGAAGCGTCCGTAGTTAATCGAAATGGTTCGGAAAAATCGGGATATTGAAGTATAGGGGAATTTGAAAGTAATAATTTGCATTTTTCGAAGCATTGAATATATTCTTTATCGTCTAAATTTATTTTCGCGTTTTTCTTGAGACATTTAGTAAAAGGTTTAGTTAATTTAGCAAAGTCGTGAATAAAACGACGGTAATATCCGAGTAGGCCTAAAAATTGTTTTATTTCTTTTTGTGTTTTTGGGATGGTAAAATTTTTAATAATTTCTATTTTGTCGGGATTTGGTCGAATACCTTCAGTTGTAATTAGGTGGCCTAGATAAGCGACTTCTTTTCGAAGGAATTCGCTTTTATCAAGTTGTAACTTGAGATTTGCTTCGCGTAATCTCTTGAAAACAAGTTTAATATTGTTCACATGCTCTTGTAACGATGTTCCTAAGATTATGATATCGTCTAGATATACGAAGCAGATTTTATTCACAAGATCTTTAAGTACAAAGTTCATAAGCCTTTGGAAGGTACTCGGGGCATTTTTCAAGCCGAAGGGCATTCTGAGAAATTCAAAATGACCCTGGTCTGTAGAAAAAGCAGTTTTTTCAATTGAATTTGAATCCATCTCAATTTGATGGAACCCGCTTTTCAGGTCGATTGTCGTAAAATAGGTGGATTTCCCCAATTTGTCCAATATTTCGGTAATATCGGGAATTGGACACTTGTCATCGACTGTTTTGGCGTTAAGTTTTCGATAATCGATAACTACGCGAAATTTTTGCTTACCAGAAGCATCCTGTTTTTTGGGTACAACCCATATTGGACTACTCCATGGCGAATGTGAATGTCTTATAATGTTTTGGTCTAATAATTGATTAATTTGGGAATTTACTTCGTTTTTGTAGATGAACGGGTATTTATAAGATCTTTGATATACGGGAGTCTCGTCAGTTGTGTTAATTTTATGTTTTATTTTATTCGTAAATGTCAAATTTTGATTGTCGGGTATAGTTAGGTCTTCGAATTCTTTTATTAGTTTGTTTATTTCATTTTTTTCAATATCGTTAAGGTGATCGGTTCTCAGATTTACTTTATCGGAGATTTCGTGAATGTTTAATTCTAGTTTATTCTTATGAAAATAGTTAAAATTAAATTTATGTTTATTTTGCAGTCTTATTGATTCGTTAGAGTAATCTATTTTTGCATTTAATAATTTTAAACCGGAATTGCCTATAACGATGTTAAAGTCTTTATGGAATTCATAGATAAAGCATTTTAGTTTTTTATTAAATAACTCGACAAAAGTGTAACAATTACCGTGAGAAATAGCATTTGCCGTTTGAATTTCGAAATGTTCGTGGAATATTTTAAATTTGTTTTTATTTTCGATGACAAATTTTTCACTAATAAAATTTGCGGATGATCCGGTGTCAATTAATACTCTACAATTTTTGAATTGAATAAAAGGCAGATTAGAAGTATAATTTGCTAAGGATTCAAATTTTCTACAGGCTCTATGAGAAAATTTTCGTTACCTTGTTCTGATTCATCAAAGTTTTCGAGGATTACAATGTCGTCTGAATTTTCTTGAAATTCGGTTTCTGTTTCGTCGTTTGATCCGGAGGGTTTATCTAATAAGTTCATGTCTTCGCGTTGTCTTTTTAATTGAGGTCGGAATGAATTTGTGCTTATAGACATGGGTTGAGGGTAGTTTTGTTTAGGTCTGACTTGAATGGGTTGGCTGGGAAAGTTGTTTGAATACGGATGTTTATGCATTGGAGATCGATGTTGATTAGTATTGTGGGTATAAGTTTTATATTGAGGGGTTGGAACATTTACTTTTGGTTTGGGTGGTATTTGCTTGTTCATGATTGTATGTAAATATTGAAAATCGTTCTTTATTAAATTTTGAACATCTGTTAATGTTCTAGGGTTTCTGGCCGCTAATTGGCTTCTGTAAGGTTCCTTACAATTTATTATAAAATTATGAGATGCATAACTTGACATGAATATACTTAAATTTTCAAAACCAACGCCAAAATTTAATTTTAGTAAACTCATCATCCTGTTAAAGATATCTTCATATTTCTCAAAATATGTGAAAATATCCTCATTAGTTTTTTGTTCAAGATGTGATAATTCAGTTAAGAAATAAATTTCATTTCTTTTATCTCCGTATTCTTCTACTAGTAGGGATCTTAAACTTTTCCAATCCGTGTAAGTTTTTGTAGCAATTTTTGTGTTCGCGTCTCTTATAATTTTTTTCCTGATTGTATGTAATATTATTCTTTTGACAACTGTTGATAAAGTTTGGTTTTCGATAATACCTAGGATTTCATCGCAGATAGTGATGAAATGTGGTAATGTTCCGGTACTCCCATCGTATTCTGGGATGATATCTATTAGATCTTTGATCTCGGTAGGAATTTTAGGAAGTGGTGTTAATGTGGCTGGAAGGATTGGATTTGGGTTCGCCATGGCTTACAAATATTATGTTATTCTTAAGAAATTTATATATCTAGATTAGTAGGTAATTAGAATTACGTGATTTGTTTGGATACAAAATTTAATATTTGATCTTGCAAGGTTATGTGGTGAGTAATAAAATTTTAACTTACAAGATTATAGCAAGATTTATGATGGCCAACTTCATGGTCCTCTGGACGTAGATTGGATGGGTCCTGATGTCCGCTCAGGTGGGTGTTGAGACGTGGTCTGTGGGCGTTCTGCTCCTGGAGACGGTCTCGGGTTTGACGACGATATGATTTGCCTGTCTTCGCCGGAGGTTGGGTAGAGGATCTGATAGCCTGATGCACTTTGAGTTCTGGTTCCACTTTTCGAGGTGTGAAATCGTAAACGAATTGATCTCACAAGTAATTGATGTCGTGAGATTTCGGATTTCTTAAACACTCTGGGAACGTGTAGATTCTTTGATGCCGCGTTAAACACTTGACAGTGACGACTATAACTCTTTAACGAATTGGGATCTCAAATTTGAGAAACTTCGGAGTTAAAGCCTTTTGAGCATCCTACAGCGACTGCGCCAATTAAATCAATGAACCGTAGATTTAAGTTTTTAAAAAGATTTATTAAATTAATAAATGTTTAAGTACAGGCTAAGTTATACAGATCTTTATTCTACTGTGTCTCTACACAATCTGATTTGTTTTACCAGTCTACAGCATGGGGTTGACACCCGATTCCATATGCTTGGTCAGCAATGGAAAGTTACTTAAAGTATGATGCAATAAGGGATGGGATCTAACATAATTTATATATTTGCTTCCGCGCCCGAATTTTATAATTTTTCATCATATTTTATCCACAGTATAGGTCCAAAAGCTTGTTTATGAATGTTTTAACAAAAATATCCATTTCAAGAATAGGTAAAATCTGACTTTATTTTTGTAAAAAATCATATAAATGTTTGCTTCCGCGCCCAAATTTTATTATTTTTCATCATAATTTAGGTAAAAGAAAACATTGCAACAAGAAAATTGCTATTTCAAGTGTGGTAGGTATTCTAGAATCCAGCAGAAGCTTACAATATACAACGTATTCATCAAAAATAGGTAAAATCTGACTTTAATTTTGTAAAAAATTATATAAATATTTGCTTCCGCGAGCGAATTTCATAATTTTTCATCATATTTTATCCATAGTATAAGTCCAAAAGCATGTTTATGAACGTTTTAACAAAAATATCCATTTCAAAAATATGTAAAATCTGACTTAATTTTTGTAAAAAATCATATAAATATTTGCTTCCGCGCCCGGATTTTATGATTTTTCATCATATTTTAGCTAAAAGAAAACATTGCAACAAGAGAATTGCTATATCAAGTGTGTTAGGTATTCTAGAATTGAGCCCATGTAGCTTACAATATACAACGTATTCATCAAAAATAGGTAAAATCTGACTTTTTTTTTTGTAAAAAATCATATATATATTTGCTTCCGCTCCCGAATTTTATAATTTTTCATCATATTTTATCTACAGTATAGATCCAAAAGCATGTTTATGAATGTTTTAACAAAAATATCCATTTCAAGAATAGGTAAAATCTGACTTTATTTTTGTAAAAAATCATATAAATATTTGCTTCCGCTCCCGAATTTTATGATTTTTCATCATAATTTAGGTAAAAGAAAACATTGCAACAAGAAAATTGCTATTTCAAGTGTGGTAGGTATTCTAGAATCCAGCCAATGAAGCTTACAATATACAACGTATTCATCAAAAAGAGGTAAAATCTGACCTTTATTTTTGTAAAAAAATATATAAATATTTGCTTCCGCGCCCGAATTTTATATTTTTTCATCATATTTTATCCATAGTATAGGTCCAAAATCATGTTTATGAATGTTTTAACTAAAATATCCATTTCAAAAATATGTAAAATCTGACTTTATTTTTCTAAAAATTCATATAAATATTTGCTTCCGCACCCGAATTTTATGATTTTTCATCATATTTTAGCTAAAAGAAAACATTGCAACAAGTAAATAGCTATATCAAGTGTGTTACGTATTCTAGAATCCAGCCCATGTAGCTTACAATATACAACGTATTCATCAAAAATAGGTAAAATCTGACTTTTTTTTTGTAAAAAATCATATACATATTTGCTTCCGCGCCCGAATTTTATAATTTTTCATCATATTTTATCTATAGTATAGGTCCAAAAGCATGTTTATGAATGTTTCAACAAAAATATCCATTTCAAAAATAGGTAAAATCTAACTTTATTTCTGTAAAAAATCAAATAAATATTTGCTTCCGCGCCCGAATTTTATGATTTTTTATCATAATTTAGGTAAAAGAAAACATTGAAACAAGAAAATTGCTATTTCAAGTGTGGTAGGTATTCTAGAATTCAGCCAATGAAGCTTACAATATACAACGTATTCATCAAAAATAGGTAAAATCTGACATTATTTTTGTAAAAAATTATATAAATATTTGCTGCCGCGCCCGAATTTTATAATTTTTTATCATATTTTATCCATAGTATAGGTCTAAAAGCATTTTTATGAATGTTTTAACAAAAATATCATTTCAAAAATAGGTAAAATCTGTCTTTATTTTTGTAAAAAATCATATAAATATTTCCTTCCGCGCCTAAATTTTATGATTTTTCTTCATATTTTATCTAAAAGAAAACATTGCAACAAGAAAATTGCTATTTCAAGTGTATTAGGTATTCTAGAATCCAGCCCATGTAGCTTACAATATACACCGTATTTATCAAAAATAGGTAAAATCTGACTTTTTTTTGTAAAAAATCATATAAATATTTGCTTCCGCGCCCGAATTTTATAATTTTTCATCATATTTTACCCACAGTATAGTTCCAAAAGCATGTTTATGAATGCTTTAACAAAAATATCTATTTCAAGAATAGGTAAAATCTGACTTTATTTTTGTAAAAAATTATATAAATATTTACTTCCGCGCCCGAATTTTATGATTTTTCATCATAATTAAGGTACAAGAAAAGATTGCAATAAGAAAATTGCTATTTCAAGTGTGGTATGTATTCTAGAATCCAGCCAATGAAGCTTTCAATATACACCATATTCATGAAAACTAGGTAAAATCTGATTTTATTTTTGTAAAAAATTATATAAATATTTGCTGCCGCGCCCGAATTTTATAATTTTTCATCATACTTTATCCACAGTATAGGTCCAATAGCATGTTTATGAATGTTTTAACTAAAATATCCATTTCAAAAATATGTAAAATCTGACTTTATTTTTGTAAAAAATCATATAAATATTTCCTTCCGCGCCCGAATTTTATGATTTTTCTTCATATTATAGCTAAAAGAAAAAATTTCAACAAGAAAATTGCTATTTAATGTGTATTAGGTATTCTAGAATCCAACCCATGTAGCTTACAATATACAACGTATTCGTTAAAAATAGGTAAAATCTGACTTTTTTTTGTAAAAAATCATATAAATATTTGCTTCCGCGCCCGAATTTTATAATTTTTCATCATATTTTACCCACAGTATAGGTCCAAAAGCATGTTTATGAATGTTTTAACAAAAATATCCATTTCAAGAATAGGTAAAATCTGACTTTATTATTGTAAAAAATCATATAAATATTTACTTCCGCGCCCGAATTTTATGATTTTTCATCATAATTTAGGTACAAGAAAACATTGCAATACGAAAATTGCCATTTCAAGTGTGGTAGGTATTCTAGAATCCAGCCAATGAAGCTTACAATATACACCGTATTCATCAAAAATAGGTAAAATCTGACTTTACTTTTTAAAAAATTATATAAATATTTGCTGCCGCGCCCGAATTTTATAATTTTTTATCATATTTTATCCATAGTATAGGTCTAAAAGCATGTTTATGAATGTTTTAACAAAAATATCATTTCAAAAATAGGAAAAATCTGTCTTTATTTTTGTAAAAAATCATATAAATATTTGCTTCCGCGCCTGAATTTTATGATTTTTCATCATATTTTAGCTAAAAGAAAACATTGCAACAAGAAAATTGCTATTTCAAGTGTGTTAGGTATTCTAGAATCCAGCCCATGTAGTTTACAATATACAACGTATTCATCAAAAATAGGTAAAATTTTACTTTTTTTTTGTAAAAAATTATATAAATATTTGCTTCCGCGCACGAATTTTATAATTTTTCATCATATTTTATCCACAGTATAGGTCCAAAAGCATGTTTATGAATGTTTTAACTAAAATATCCATTTCAAAAATATGTAAAATCTGACTTTATTTTTGTAAAAATTCATATAAATATTTGATTCTGCGCCCGAATTCTATGATTTTTCATTATATTCTAGCTAAAAGAAAACATTGCAACAAGAAAATTGCTATATCAAGTGTGTTACGTATTCTAGAATTCAGCCAATGAAGCTTATAAGATACAACGTATTCATCAAAAATAGGTAAAATCTGACCTTATTTTTGTAAAAAATTATATAAATATTTGCTTCTGCGCCCGAATTATATATTTTTTCATCATATATTATCCATAGTATAGGTCCAAAAGCATGTTTATGAATGTTTTAACAAAAATAGGTAAAATCTGAATTTATTTTTGTAAAAAATCATATAAATATTTGCTTCCGCGCCCGAATTTTATGATTTTTCGTTATATTTTAGCTAAATGCAAACATTGCAACAAGAAAATTGCTATTTCAAGTGTGTTAGGTATTCTAGAATCCAGCCCATGTAGCTTACAATATACAACGAATTCATCAAAAATAGGTAAAATCTGACTTTTTTTGTAAAAAATCATATAAATATTTGCTTTCGCGCCCGAATTTTATAATTTTTCATCATATTTTATCCACAGTATAGGTCCAAAAGCATGTTTATGAATGTTTTAACAAAAATATCCATTTCAAGAATAGGTAAAATTTGGCTTTTATTTTTGTAAAAAGTCATATAAATATTTGCTTCCGCGCCCGAATTGTATGATTTTTCAACATAATTTAGGTAAAAGAAAACATTGCAACAAGAAAATTGCTATTTCAAGTGTGGTAGGTATTCTAGAATCCAGCCAATGAAGCTTACAATATACAACGTATTCATCAAAAATAGGTAAAATCTGACTTTATTTTTGTAAAAAATTATATAAATATTTGCTTCCGCGCCCGAATTTTATAATTTTTCATCATATTTTATCCATAGTATAGGTCCAAAAGCAAGTTTATGAATGTTTTAACAAAAATATCCATTTCAAAAATATTTAAAATCTGACTTTATTTTTGTAAAAAATCATTTAATATTTGCTTCCGCGCCCGAATTATATGATATTTCATCATATGTTACCTAAAAGAAAACATTGCAACAAGAAAACTGCTATTTCAAGTGTGTTAGGTATTCTAGAATCCAGCCCATGTAGCTTACAATATACAACGTATTCATCAAAAATAGGTAAAATCTGACTTTTTTTTTGTAAAAAATCATATAAATATTTGCTTCCGCGCCCGAATTTTATAATTTTTCATCATATTTTAGTAGAGTATCTATGCATGTTCTAGACCAAATTGACCTTTGGACCTTTGATTTCGCGCTCGCTACTTGCTGCGCCATCTATATGATAACGGTGGTCACATTTGGAACTATGATAAGGAGTTAAGAAATTATAAGACAGTGCTTTGATTTGGCGCTCGCTACTTGCTGCGCCATCTATATGATAACGGTGGTCACATTTGGAACTATGATAATGACTAAGAAATTATAAGACAGTGCACGTGTCGAAAGGTTAAAGGTTATCTATTTGCCGACGATTTGATATTATTTTAGGAATTTAACTTGTTTGCGTAAACAGCACATGTACAAAAGGTTAGGCGGGTTAAGGACATGAATTTGATAGCACATTTTAAGAAATTTTGAAATTATAATAGCCTATTTGTATCCGGGTACAAGAGTTTAATGTGTTTTCGTAAACAGCATATGTATGGGAAGGTTAGGGGTTAATGATATATATTTGATTACAATTTTGAGTAGACTGTATATAAGTGAAATTGTGTATGTGAATATTATCATATGTTACAATGAACAGTGAACAGACAATGATAAACGGTAAGAATATAAATATATATATATATATTTATTTATTTATTTATTTGTACGTGTATATATATCTAGATATGCACAAGAATTACAAGGTGGAAAGCACCGAAAATTGGGATAATGATCCTGTAAGACCGAGTTTTATGGCTTTTTCACAAACCTTGTAAATGCCGCATATGTAGAAGAAAACGAGCAACAGCCAGCAGCCAGCAGGGGCAGAAGCAGCAGCAGCCAGCAGGGCAGCAGCAGCAGCAGGGGCAGACAAAAGCAGTCTAATATGGTAAGTAACAGTCAAAACTAGTATAATCTTATAGTCAATGTATAACATAGAACTTTTCTTCTTAGCCCCACGATGACGAAGAATAAATTACAATTTATGTAATGTAGTATTATAAAAAATAAACATTTTTAATATGTATATATTTATTTTATTTCTTAATCCTATTACATAATATATTTTATTAATACAAAAATTACATTACATTACATTACATTTTTTTTTTACATTTAGAACAATCTTTTATTAAAATATTTGCAGACCAAATATAATCGTTATCTTCAATATGATTTTTACATATTCTATAACTTTGAAATACTTTATTATTTTGCCATTCTATGGGAAATCTGTTCCAGTTGCTTTCTATTCCAGATGATATGTATACCATAAAAAATTCCATAGGTAACAAATGTATATCTTCAGTACACACATTATTTAAAGTTTCATAATTATACTATACTGAACGAAATGCATTGTACTTATTAAATCGTAAGTGAAATATTTCTCCTAAGTTTATTGCATTTTGTGTTGCACAATTTGTTTTAAAATTACAAAAATTTGTATTAATTTGAAAATCTTGTAGTAATGGTTCCAAATTTATAACATCACAGTTTAACACATTTTTTTTTAACCACATTTTATTTTCTTCACCCCATACATAAACTTGTAATATTTTAAAATCATTTATTATATTTTGTAAAACTTCTTTTCGCTTAGAGTACAAAATATCACCTGAAGTCCAACGAAGATTAGGAGTATTTTGTTCTTGTAGTTTAATATTTTTTTTGCTGTTGTTGCTTAATGATAAAATTGAAAATGGTTGTTTAAAAATTACTTTTTTATATTCATTTGTACTTATTTTTAACACTGCAAATTCTTTGCATACAAATCGATTTCTTTTACTGTATTTATATCCTTTAAAATCAACTACAGCAACAGTCGACAAAAAAGTACTCATGTTTTCTGCAATCTTTTCTTGCGTGCAGTACGGAAAACTGTATGTATATTCTGCAAAGCACAGTATTTATAGGAGTACAGTAGCTGTTATCATTGTTTTGTACTAAACAATTTCATCTTTGTGAATCCAACTATTATGAGTATTATCAAATCCCAACCATTTTATTTATTTTATTATTTTGCTTTTTCAAAATTTTTTCTACTAAATAAACATTACAGTGTTTCACTTTTTGTAATTCTTGTTCATAAAATGCACCATCAATTAATTGACCAAATTTATCCTGTAGTATATACGTAATAGGATTTGTTAACTTCACATTTTTTACAGTAAATATTTCATTTGACCAATTTGGCATATAACCTTTAGCAAAAATTCCTCGATATTTACTAATACGCACGTTATCATTTATTTGAAATTTAGTTTTATTATTTGAAACAATTTTAATATGATTATATACAGTATTTAAAAGTTTTTGCTCATTTTTCTTTGTTACATTAATTGGTTTCATTTTAATTGTCCTATGTATTTTATTATTATATTCTGAAACAACAATTGGTAATAATTGTAGCCATTTATATGAACCTTGCATACTAAATTTTCTCCACATTATATTTTTTAATGTGCGATTTACACGTTCAACAATGGAAGCTTTTGGTGCTTGTTTTGCAAAATAATGATTAATATTATATTTTTCAGTCAATTGTTTAAATTTTTCATTTTTAAATTCTTTTCCTAAATCTGTGTGTAAATTTTTTGGAATACGATTACTTGATTCAAAAATTTTTTGCATTGCATTTGCTACTTCAATACTTGATTTATTTTTTATAGGTTTTGCCCACACATATTTTAAAAATATATCAATTACTACAAGTATATATTTATATTTTTTATTTAAATTAGCATAGGCGTTCATTTCAACCAAATCAGCTTCAAATGTTTCATCTAATCCTTTTATAATAACACGTCTTCTTGTAAAATTTTTTCGTGCTGGCTTGTGTAATTCATTAACTATATCTTGTTTTATTTTTGACATTTTACTGTTTACTTAGTTGTATCATGAATGTGTAATTCTTTAAATATAATTTTTAAATCGTCTTTTATACTATTTATGTCGTTTGTTATATTTTTTATATTGTTTTGTATAGCATATATCACATTTTCAGCTTTTAACATATTGTCTTCAGCACTTTTATTATGCAAATTTATTTTTTTTTCTAATTCTTCTATTTTATTATTATAATCTTCACTATCGCTATCGCTATTGTTACAAATCTGTAAGCTATGACGTCCAAACTTGTCAATAGACATTTTACTACTAATTATTTAAGATAAAGATATTATATTAGCCTCTTTTAATTCATTAATTATAGAAATAATTTCATTGTCAAGGTTATTGTTACCAGCGTTTTTAGATGCTATCATTTTTTTTAATTTTTCAACTAATTCATTAGGATCATCCCAATATTCATATTCTACAGGTTTATTATTATAATTTTTTAATAACATATTCAAACCTGAACCGCTTTTATCGGGAGAAGAGGTAGATGAATGCCTTGTAGGGGTTTTATCAGGAGTAGAGGTAGATGAATGCCTTGTAGGCATTAATAATGGTTTAATAATGCTTTTGTATTTCACTGATGTACTTCCCTTAAGTTGTCCTAATGGGTTATTGTCACGACGTGCAGCATTTGTAATATTTAATATTTTTTTATAATTATTTTCATCATCAGAATTGTAAATTTTTATAGGATTTTTTTTAAAAATAAGTTCGCATAAACCGTCAGTTCCTAAAAATTTTTCTTGATTTATATGTATATTTTGTTTTTTAAATTTAATTTCTTTATTGCCCATTAGAATTTTTTTTCTACTTCTATTAAAAGTAACACCGTATGTGTCATCCATATCTTTAGAATTTTTTTTGACGTCACTAATATATTTTTTAAGAGTTGGATCAATATCAGAATTTAATTTTAAATTTTCATCAGTTTGAGTGCGAGTATAATATGGATTTTTCAGACTAGTTCTAGTTTTTTGCTTTTTTTCTTGATCTTCTGTTTTGATTTGTTCAACCTTGTCCGCTTCTTCTTCTTCCCCCTCCTCTACCTCTTCCTGTTCCTCCTCCTCCTCCGGTTCATTTTTTGTTATATTTAATATATTAGTGTTTTTGTTTTTTGTAGGTGATATATTATGTAAATTTTTACTAATTTCTGATAATTTTTTGGTTATAGGAATATATGTTTTTTCTAAATTAATTTCTTTTTCTATTTCACCACTTTTTATTAATTGCATTTTTCGTCGAATATTTTTTCTGGCTTTTATTAATTGTGTTTTTAAACTTTTATTAATATTCATTTTAATATAACAAATATATTTTTAAAAAATAACGTTCTGGTTCTGAACAGCTTTGTATACTGCTCTGTATACAAATATACAGCTTTTATATACTTATATAATGATCAAATCCTTTACGATATCGTCCATTATTTATTATACATTCTTTATTTATAACTAAAAATCCATAATTGTCATTCCAACAAGTAGCACACATTTTTTTAAATTGATCAAAACTCATATCAGTCCCAACATGATCATTGTAAATATGTTTTAAATTTAAATCATCTTGTTTAAATAATATTAGCAAATTAGCATTATCACGAATTAAATGTTTTGGCATACGTGCATATGTTTGACATAAATAAAAACAATCTACATATTTATGACGTCCCGTAGAAAAATAATCTCTAATTATATCTTGTTTTTCGCAGGCAATATCATCGAATATAAAAATAGAATTATATTTTGCTTCATTTGGTTTCATTATATTTTCGCTATTATTATAAGCATAATATCCGATAGATCGAATAGGTTTTAATAATTTTTCTAAATATAAATATTTTGGTTGAAAAAGAGAATTTGAATAAATATAAATATTTTCAAAATGTAACCCTTTAGGATGTTCCAAGAGCGCGATTATAACATTTGTTTTACCACAACCAGAAGGACCACTTATAAGACAACGAATTGTTGAAGGAAGTAAAACACTATGGCGTGGGTTTTCTTTTGTTTCTTTAAAATCGTAATTTTTTACACTAAGTGTATCTTTTTGCTTTAAAATTTTCATTGTAACTAAAATGTAATACTATATATTACAATTTTATACAAAATACTATTTAGTTAAATGTGAAACACAGATGATTCAACATCGATATCGACAACGACAAAATCATTTAAGAAAAAAAATTGGTGGTGGTATATTAAATACAGTTATTAATAAACTTCCTGTTGAACTTCATATACCTGGCTATAATTATTGTGGCCCTGGTACAAAACTACAAAAACGACTATCACGTGGGGATCAAGGTGTTAATTTATTAGACGAGGCTTGTAAAGTTCATGATATTACATATTCTAAAAGCAATAATTTGGAAGATCGTCATAAAGCTGATATAATATTATCAAATAAAGCATCTCAAAGGTTTCATTCGAAAGACGCTTCTATAAAGGAAAAATTGGCGGCTTTAGGTGTGTCAGCTGCAATGAAAGCAAAAGTTAAATTAGGTGCTGGTACTAAAAATATAAAAAAACATAAAAAAAGCAGCTAAGTTTCAAAAATGAAATAAAACGTATTCAATCTACATTAAACATCAATGAGTCTAACAATAAAAATATTAAAATTGCTTTAAAAGAATTTAAAAAAAATAAAAAAATATTACGTAAACCAAAAATAATATCAGTGCCGAAGAAAGGTGGTGTGTTACCACTTATACCAATATTTGCTGGGTTAAGTGCATTAGGAACATTAGCTGGGGGTGCTGCCGGTTTTGCCAAAGCCATAAATGATGCCAAATTTGCAAATAAACAACTAACTGAAAACCAACGTCATAATAAAAAAATGGAAGCAATCGCTTTAGGAAAAGGTTTATATTTACAACCGTATAAAAAAGGATTAGGTTTATATCTATCAAAATTGCCGCATTCTTCTTCAAAAAAAACAATACAAAAAAACTGTTAAAAAAGCTACCAAAACATGCTCTTTCTAATATTGAGTTGTTAAAATATGTAAAAATTTTAAAAATTCCAAATTTTAGAGGAGTTTTTATGAGAAACAATTTACCTAAATATATTAATTATTCTGAATGCGGAATAATTAACTTAAACAATTATAATAATGAAGGTACACATTGGGTTGCTTATAAAAAATTTGGTAAAAATGTGATATATTTCGATAGTTTTGGAAATTTAAAACCTCCAAAAGAAGTAATTAATTATTTTGGTAGCTGTAATATTAAATATAATTATAATCAATATCAATTATTTAATACAATTAATTGTGGACATCTTTGTTTAAAATTTTTATGTAATATTAATAATTTATAATAAAATTTTTATGTACTATTAATAATTTATAAATAAATTATCTACTGTTTAACCAAATATATTCATTTACATTTTGTTTTTTCAAAAGTCAACATTTCTTTTAATATTGTTTTAAAATTCCAAAAATGGAAAGTTTCATTATTAATAATAAAACACAATCTGTACCAAAAAGAATTATTCATCGTGAAATATTTGGTACTCATATATCTCCATCATATTGCAGAAAGAATGATGAATTAAGTAAAATTGCTAATCTTGAAAATGTTCAGTTATTTTGTAAAGAAAATTTAATACGTAAAGAAACTATTTACGATAAGCAAATAAAAATTCTTACAAACTTAAATATTTTATCACATACAAAAAGTAATAAACATAAGTAAAATGTGTAAATTGTTTATAAATAATTTAGTGTGAAACAAACAGCAATGTCGTACACATTTACGTTTTCTGGAAACAGCTCTCAATTAACAACAACAATATATCCACCAATTCAACTAGACCCTAAACATGAATATGTAATAGGGTTAATAAATTTTGAATCTTTTAATTCAATACCAAATATTGATAGTAGAAATAATTGTTTTTATTATTATGAAGAAGTGGGAAACAAAAAAGAAATTCAAAAAATCGAAATTCCTGATGGATCGTATGAGCTTAAAGATATAAATTCATATTTAAGACAAAAGATGAAAAGAATTGATAAGAAAAATAAAAATAAATATAGCCCCATTACAATCGAAGCAAACAATAATACTTTAAAATGTGAAATGATATGTGATTATGAAGTGGATTTTACACAGCAAAATACAATAAGAGAACTATTGGGATTTGAAGAAAAAAAGTGTATTGAAAATAAATTTCACGTATCTGAAAAACCTGTCAATATAATTAGAGTTAATGCTATTTGTGTAGAATGTAACATAGTAACATGTTCTTATGATAATTCAAAACAAGTTCATAGAATTCACGAATTTTTTCCGAACGTTCCATCAGGATTTAAAATAATTGAAAATCCATTGAATGTTATATATTTACCTATAAATACAAATATAATAGATACTATAACACTTAAATTAGTTGATCAGAACGGTGAGTTAGTCAATTTCAGAGAAGAACTTATCACAGTAAGACTACATTTAAAAAAATTTTAAAAACAAAATGGGAATAATATATAATAGGCATGCTAAATCATATATAAGAAAAAAATATATTATTAAAGAAGTTAGTGTTAATCAAACACTGAAGCAGTTAACAAGTGAAAATAAGAACTACTTAAAATCTTTGGGATTTAAAGTGTTATAATTATCAAAAATAAAACTCATAAAATTTTTAAAAAAATAATACTAAAAGAAGTAAACCAAAAAACACAAATAAAATAATTAGTTTCATAATTTATATTCATTTAAAACTTCGTACATCATTTTGCAAGTGTTCTAATTATATATATTGTATAAAAAAAGAAAAAAAATTATGAAAATATTTTAAATATAAAGGAACGTGTTTATTTTGATGAAAACATACAAAGTCTAGAAACTCATACTTATCAACCGTATGCTTCAACTTTATTAAACAACAATGATGAAATAAGAATATCAATACAAAGGCAAGATTTATTTACATTGCCATGAAATAGTTTTATTTATATTGAAGGAGCATTATTAACTAATGATAATCAACCCACCACAACTGGAAAAATTATTAATAATGGAATAATGCATCTTTTCGACGAAATTCGTTATGAAATTGGTGGAATTGTAATAGAACGTATTCGAAATCCTGGAATTACAACAACATTGAAAGGTTACTGTTCATATTCTAAAAATGATTGTATTTCCTTACAAAATGCTTGCTGGTCACCAAATGAGCTTATTACTTTGAGTGATAAAACAAAAGGAACTTTTAATTTTTGAATACCACTTCGCATGATATTAGGATTTGCTGAAGATTATAAAAAAGTAATTTTAAATATGCGTCAGGATTTAGTTCTTTTACATGGTAGTACAGATAAAAATGCTATATATAACACCAATGATAAAGAAATATTAAAAATAAATCTTACAAAAGTTCAATGGCATGTACCCCATGTAATTGTTGGAGATCAAGAAAAATTAAAATTACTAAAATATATGGATAGTAACATTGAAGTTCAAATCCCATTTAGAAGTTGGGAATTACATGAGTATCCATCATTACCAAAAACTAATCGCACCACATGGGTTGTAAAAACAGCTACTCAATTGGAAAAACCAAGATTTATTATTTTTGGATTTCATACGGATCGTAAAAATTATCTACTTAAAAATATGAGTGAATTTGACCATTGTAATTTAACTAATTTAAAAGTTGAATTGAATTCTGAAATTTTTCCATATGATAATTTAAATCTAAACTTTGACAATCATCAATGGTCTATTTTATATAACATGTTTGCACAATTTCAATCTGCTTATTATCAGAAAGATGATAACATACCCATTTTTACACCAGAAGAATTTAAAACAAAATGTCCTATTGCTGTAATAAATACGCAACATCAAAATGAATCAATAAAATTAGGTGTGATTGATTTGAAAATAAATTTTGAAACAAATAAAACTATTCCTGATAACACCACTGCTTATTGTTTAATATTATATGATACAATTGTTAAATATACTCCTTTAACAAATACTGTACGAACAATGTAATTTGAAAATAATAACACAAATAAATATTATTTAACATAAATTGATTTATTTTTTATTTATATATACAAAGTCAAATTTATACATTTATTAATTAATTTATTTCCATTTCTTCTTTTCCTTCTTCTTTTTCATAATTTATTTCCATTTCTTCTTTTCCTTCTTCTTTTTCAGTATTGTCGTCTTCGTCATCAGTTGATAACGTTGCTGGTATTTGAATATATTCATACTCTTCATCAGGACTCCATTTTCTAACATGTTCACAATTTATACAATTATTGTGACCTGTTAAACGACATAATATTATGCATTGGTTAAAAACATCGCATGACCCTCCGTCTAACTCTTCCTCGTCGTTAACATATCGAAATGAATTTAAAATCCACTTTTCGTATAATGTTCTTTGTATTTCCTCCTCATTAGATGGTAAAATTTTAAAAATATTATGTATGTATTTATATTCACTTTCATTGTTGGTATCATGTAATATTTTATAATTATAATAATCAGTTGATGATCTTATAAATTCTAATTTAAATGAATACACTTGTCCACAATATAATTCAATACAATATTTTAAAAAAATACATATTCCGTCTTCATCTTCAATAATCAAATCAAACATTCCATTTAATAATGGAGTTTTATATTTTAAAGGTAGAACAACTGTTTTATTTTTTGTTACAAACACTCCATAATTATTATTGAAATATATACCCAAAATATTATTAAAAATTATTTTTTTTAAATCATTTTTATTAGTAACACTACAGATAAAGGTATGCATGTTTGAAAATCATATACTTTAATATGTTTCAAATTTATTCATTACATTTATTATACATATACCCCCACCATTTCTTATTCCACTTCCACTAATAATTGTGAACTAATAATTGATAAAGTACTTGTAACAATATTTTAATAATATAATAAAATATCCCTAATAGTTATATTACATACATTATCATTACAATTATCAATTATATTATATATATTTTTATATATGTCAGTATCTTCCATTTGCAATGCTTCTTTTATTATATTATTATAATAATTATGCAAATTTAGTGAATTTAAATAATTTATTACTTTATTTATAATGTATGATAATTGAAATCAGTTATTGATACAATTATAACCTAAATAAATATCATTATTTTTAAATTCAATAATAATTTTATTGTTTTCAATACTATCAAAAAATAACTTGTGTTCACTAAAGTTATATAACTCTATATTAGAAGTATACCCCCCCGTGGGCCCACCTTGTCGTGGTGGGGGGGGCTTAGTACCCCTCTGTTGCCAGCAGAGGGGGAACTAACGGGCCATACTGTTTCATACCGAACGGTTAGTAGGCGGCCGTTTCGAACACTGTTTCACTCATACCTACCCGCGTGTTGGCCGTGCGTGGAGACCCGTGTCGCTGGAGGAGGAGATCCTGGTGGCTGAGGAAGCCCCAACACTCCACTTTGGCTCCGAATTCAGCTAAACGGGAGGTCGCAGACTAGCCCATCTGCGATCAATCGGTCCCCATCCCATTGCGAGGCTGGGGGGTGAGTAGTCTTGGGGAGTGGGGCGGGATAACCAGGAAGCGGGCATGCGCGTCGACTTAGCGGCCCGACGCGATCTTACCCGTGGAATGGCCCTGCTTCCCCCTGGGATTGCTATAGTTGTGGGGAAGCCCTGGCGCTATACCGGCTTGCGGTTCTAGCGTCCCATTTGAGGCTCCAAGGAGGGTGGGGATACCCATGACCGAAGTCAGTTTTACTATGTATGGTAAACCTTTGCCGCTACCGGGTACGTCGTCCCAAAAAAACGACACGTCTGGCAAGACGATAAAAGCGCCCGGGGAGAAAACCCCGACATCAAACAAAACTCCCCAAGGGGGGACTGTTGAGAAGACTACTCCTGTGAGTAGTGGGGGAAGTAAGAACGCGAGCCAGGAAAAGGTGGTTGCACCCCGGTTCCTGGTCGTGAAATGTCTAGAAGGAAACTTCGACAAAGTGAGCCCGTTTATTATTAATAGAGCTATTTTTGGACTGGTCGGCGAGGTAAAATCTATGCGTAAAACAAGGGAAGGGCTGTTTATTGAAACAGTGTCGGCGGCGCAAGCTGTACGGCTGTTAAGCTGCAAAAAGATAGGAAATCAGGATGTAGAAGTCTCTGGTCATAAGACCATGAACTATGCAAAGGGGGTAGTATTTTGCAGAGATCTTCTAAACTGCACAGTGGAGGAAATCTGCGAGGAACTCCGGGACCAAAGGGTGACGGACGTACGGCGTATGAAAAAGCGGGAGAATGGTGAGCTGGTGGATACACCAAATCACATTCTCACCTTTAACTCACCAGTACTACCTGAGAAAATAAAAGCAGGATTTCATAGCCTTAAAGTACGGATGTACATACCTGCACCAATGCGGTGCTTTAAATGTCAAAGATTTGGCCACACATCTCTGAGATGCACAAACCCTGCAATTTGTGCTTGTGGGAAAGAGGCGCATGACGGCAGTAGTTGCGTAGAGCCAATGACCTGCGTGAATTGCAAAGGCAATCACTCGGCTCGCTCTCGCAACTACCCCACCTACAAGCAGGAAATGGCCATTCAAGAGATTAAAGTCCGCGACAATATACCGTATTTTGAGGCTAGGAACAAAGTCGTCATCAGAACCCCATCACCCGGAGTTTCATACTCCACTGTAGCCAGCAGTAAACCTGCAAAATCCGATAGTGCGTCCTTTGTCAAAGAACTGCTTCCACAACTGGTAGCAGTCTTAAAAACTGTCTTTGTCACCAAAGACAGTTTTAGGCAGCCTGCTGCTCCTGAACCACGAGTTCTGCGGCAGAGAACAGGCAGCCAAACTCCCTCCGAATCGTCCCATAAAAGGGCAAGGGAGGGAGACTATATAGAGTCAAGTGAGGAGGAACTCTCCACTACCTCACTTACTTCTATACCTCCCAAAAGAGGAAAAGGATGGCCGAAGGGGAAAGCAAGGAAAATCAAGTCCTGATCCTTGCTTTTTATTTTAAACTTCTATTAATCTATTCATGGAACACATCATCCAATGGAATATACGCGGTTGCGTTTACCACTATTGCGGTCTGAAAGCCTTACTTGCAGCATATAACCCTATGGTTACATGTCTGCAAGAGACCCACTTTCAACCAGGTCAGCCGTATGCCCTTAGGAACTACTATGTATTTCGGAAAGATATGGACCCCAACGTCAGAGTGAGAGGAGGGGTAGCCTTCCTCGTTAGGCAGGATGTGCGGTGTGAACCAATCTTCATTGCAAGCAATCTGCAAGCAGTAGCAGTTAGAATATCGGTGCCGGTTGAGCTTACAATTTGTAACGTATATTTACCCGATGACAACTGGGATGCTGGTGATATTCTTAATAACATCCAGCAATTGCCGACACCGATACTGCTACTGGGCGATTTCAACGCCCATAATGAGATTTGGGGATCACTGCACAGAGACCAGAGAGGTAGGATCATGGAGCGAATACTGGAATCTCCAGATATCGCTCTCATGAACACAGGCTCTCCTACCTACTTCAACGCTCGCTCTGGGACATTCTCGTCCATTGACTTGTCCATCATATCTTCCCGACTACATAGTAGATACACCTGGAAAGCCCTTGATGACTTACACGGGAGTGACCACTTCCCTATAGTCATCGGCACCGACACCCAATCCAGGGAACAGGTGCGGCTACCTAAGTGGCATTTCGACACGGCTGACTGGTCCGCTTTCACCGCAGCATTGGAGTATCCAACTCCAACCGATGATGTGTGCCATGATATTGAAGTGCTATCTGGATGCATCTTAAAAGCTGCAGAGGCTGGCATCGTTCACACCACCGCGAAACCCGTTAAACGGATTATACCGTGGTGGAACGAGGCAGTGAAAGATGCAGTCAAGAAGAAGAAGATAGCCTTCAATAGATTTAAAAGGTGTCCTACTCAGGACAACCTTATCTGTTTTAAGAAGGCCCGAGCTTTTGCTCGAAAAACAATGCTTGAGAGTAAGAGAGAATCCTGGAACACCTATGTATCCGGCATTTCGTCGGATACATCTATACAGGAGGTATGGTGTAGAGCAAATCGTGTGATGGGTAGAGGATACTCTCCCGCTATCACATACCTGAAATGGGATGAAGATACGGTCACAAGGGATCCAGAGCGCATTGCCGAACGTCTGGCAGATCAATTTCAATGCGCAAGTAGCTCGGAGAATTACGCTCCAGACTTTATGGCTACTAAGCAGGAAAGGGAAGTTGTGCTAAACTTCGATTCACTCGAAGATTACGAGTACAACTTACCCTTTACCTTGTTGGAATTGGATCATGCGATCTCTACATCGCAATCTTCATCTCCAGGACAGGACAACGTTCACAACGAGATGCTCAAACACCTACCTCCTGAGTTCAAATCGCTCCTTCTCTCAGCATTCAATAGAATGTGGTCGATTGGTTTGTATCCTGCAATATGGAAGGAGGCTGTCGTAGTCCCCATCCTAAAAGCAGGAAAAGATGCACTCCACGCGTCAAGTTATAGGCCCATCAGTCTAACGTCATGTCTAGGGAAGCTAGTTGAACGAATGGTCAAAAACAGGCTTATGTGGTGTCTCGAAACGAGCAATCTGCTCAGCGAGCACCAGTCTGGCTTCCGCAAGCACCGTTCGACGACCGATCAACTAGTGTACCTAGAACATGCCATCAGGTTGGCGTTTAAGAACCGCGAACACTGTGTCGCAGTGTTCTTCGACCTTGAAAAGGCCTATGACATGACCTGGAGATTCCACATCTTGGAATGGCTGCACAGAAGGGGATTCCGTGGGAACCTACCGCTCTTCATCGCTTCTTTTATGCGAGATCGCAAGTTTAGAGTTCGAGTCGGTACCAGCCTGTCCACTCAGAGGGAGTTGGAAAACGGCGTACCACAAGGCTCGACTCTAAGCGTTGTCTTATTTGCGATAGCGGTAGATGACTTGATATCCGGCGTCAACAACTCAGTGGGTAAATCGCTGTACGTTGATGATCTCTGCATCTTTTACTCTGCTAAAAGAATGGGAGACATCAACAAAGTACTGCAACCAGCGATTGACCAGGTAACCCGCAATGCCGACGCCATAGGATTCAAGTTTTCCCACGAGAAAACCAACTGTGTCCACTTCTGCAAGCTAAATCGACCACATTACGGGCCACTTTTATTCTTGAAGGGTGAAGGTATACGTTGCAAGGAGAGTGTAAGGTTTCTTGGTTTACAGTTTGATAGCAAACTTACCTGGCAAACACATCTTAAGGATCTCAAGGTACAATGTATCCGAACATTGAACCTCCTTAAGATGTTAGCCGGCACGAGGTGGGGTGCAGAACCAAGAACCTTACTGCGCGTATACCAATCTCTTGTTTTAGCGAAACTAGATTATGGCTGCGTTGTGTATTCTTCTGCTTCGAGGACGTTGTTGAGAACCCTAGACCCGGTGCACCATTTGGGCATCCGATATTGCATCGGTGCCTTTCCAAGCACGCCTACAGCAAACCTTTGCTGCGAATCGGGTCTAGCTCCTCTTAACATCCGACGAGAGAAGTTTGTGATTTCTTACATTACGAAGATAGCAGCACAACGTAGTCATAAGAATTTTAACATTCTTTTTAATAGCGGATACAGGTCACAGCTCTTATGTAAACCACTGTGTAGTCGAGCTAGTGAACTTCTGGAGAATGTACAGTACGAGTTACCTGAGGTCACTCAGATTGGGTTCCTGGAAATACCACCCTGGACTGTACCCCAAGTTCAGGTAATCCAGGACCTAACTCGTTACGATAAAACACATACTCCACCTGTGTTAATTCGACAGAAGTTCTTAGCGATTCTCGACGACTACAGACACTGTAGTGTCATATATACCGATGGTTCGAAAACCAACAATGGTGCCGGCTCAGCCATCGTGGCTGACCAAACCCCACATTCGTGGGCCATGCCGAAAGATACCTCCGTATACAGTACAGAAGCATATGCCATTTGGCAAGCTCTTCTGTACTCCGTGTATGAAAGGAACTCCGTCGAGTTCATCATTGCCAGTGATTCGCTGAGCGTTCTCACTGCCATTCAGAACCCCTACACAGACGACCCACTCATCCAGATGGTACTGTCTACCATCGCACACCTGGATGACGTAGGGAAACGTGTCTCGTTTCTGTGGATCCCAAGTCACGTCGGGATAAAGGGCAATGAATTGGCAGATGAGGCAGCTCGTAACGCAGCGGACCTGGAACACGCAGAAACTCAAATCCTGACATACACGGATGTCAGAAATGTTCTGCATCGGAGGTTATCTGATAAATGGCAAAGGCAGTGGGAGATGGTCGACAACCATCTGCGGCGAGTAAAACCATCGGTAGCACCAGTGGTTCTTCCCAGAGGACTGTCCAGAACTGAGCTAGTCAAAGTCCACCGGTTAAGATTAGGTCACACGCGACTGACGCACGGGCACAGATTGGCAAGGCAAGAGCCTCGCTCATGTGAGCATTGCCAAGTGCCAGTCACTGTGCCTCACGTCCTTTTTGACTGTCCGTCTTTAGAACCGGTGCGACGACTGTATTCCTTTGGTAGGAATTTAGCAGAAGTTCTGGCTGAGCCTGGGAAGGTAAGGGAAGTTCTACACTTCCTAAGAGCTTGTGACTTGTATCGCGAAATCTAGTTTCCTATTTTAACGTGTTAATTTATTTTGTTTTGTCAGATATATGTTAATTTATTTTGTGTTTGTCTAACAATTTATTTTTAACATTTGACAATGCCGACGGGCTTTAAACGGTGATACTTACCTGTGATATTATTTTAACATGTTGTGAAGTCCTAATATAATAATAATATTTTATCCTACCTTGTAAGGCCGACGGGCAATAAACGTAGTTTTTAAAATGTTGTGATGTCTAAAATAATAATAAATACTTACCGCTAGAACGGCTAATGACCCTAGCAGTCGATGCCGAAAACTTTAAAAAAAAAAAAAAAAAATTAGAAGTATTATTTAAATGTGACACAATTAAATTATAACATGAAAGGAACTCATTCCATTCTTCTATATTAAAACTCATTTTTTTTCCTAACTTTTCATTACATAAATTTATATTTATTTCAAAATTTTGTATAGGATTTATACCTACATATATAAATATATTATTGTCTAGAAAATATCGATGTTCCACAAGTAACTTTTTATAAGTTTGGTTTTGCATATTTTCTTGTTTGTTATTGTCATTGTCATTAATAATTTCATTATTTTTTTCTTCTGTAACTTCTTTATGTTTAGTAGAAGACTCACATATATCATAATTAAGCAAATTTTTTGTATATCGTTTTCGAGGTATTGTAGTTTTTGAACGCTGTGCAGACATTGTAGTACTTTTAGGTGTCTAAAATTTTTTTATTATTATATTAAAATTTTATATAAATATCTATATATTTTATTACCTTCATTTTTTTCTTTTATTAATATAAAATATTGACAATTTAAAAAGTAGCAGGTTTAGTAAGCATGTACACACACAACCAAGATAACTTTTAAACTAATTTATTTAAAATATATATTACATATATATATGTTATTATCTTATCAATTCCTATTAATTATAACCTTTTAACCTTATAACAAATATAAATTCTTTATCTAAAATATTACAACACAATTTATTTATGCTCAACAACATTTCTTGTTTTGCATTCACAAATACAGTAAGAAAAATTTTCGCAAATTCTGCATGCCATACCACTTGTACGGTTGGTAAAACAAAGCATTTTAATGCACAACAATAATCTTTATCTTCTTTGGATAATGATTGTAGCAACTTATTTATTGCAGGAGTAGCTGTTTCATTTTTAGACGTCTAAAAAAAATTTTTTTATTAATACATATAAACTTATAAAAATAATTTTATATTACCGTCATTATAAAACAGCACAATTAACAAACATGCATGTGAATACTGTGGAAAATAATTTTAAACTAGTTAATTTCAAAATGTTTATTCATATTTATTACTTATAATCTAATAACATTTGACCTTTCATCATTTTTATAGCACAACACTTTATATATTTACAATGGACGAACGAGTGCACCATGTTTTAGTATTTTTCTCTCATTTTCCCCATATTGTACGAATGTAATGTGTAGCCTACCCTTGTGACATGTAGGACACTCCATGTTTCTGGTTGTTGCTGGTGGATTATATCTGAACATCTCCCAACAATTATTGCAGTAAGTGCAATAATATTTCCAAATAGTCCAAGATGAGTCTGTTGAACGTGTAGACGAAGACATACTTGTAGCGCGCTTTGACTCGCTGAGCGGAGTGTGAGATCTGAGGTTCACATCCCAGTGACGACAAACTTCTAACCCAAAATAAATACCGCTGTATTTGGATTTCAGTATGTTGGACAGTGTAAATTAAAATGAAATAGATGATTATATTTCACTGTCGTGAACTTGGTTTAACGACTGCATCAAATAATGGAATATGAAAACGATTTCGCTTTATATAAAGCAGCTGGAACTGATATGTAATAGGATTAAGAAATAAAATAAATATATACATTTTAAAAATGTTTATTTTTTTATAACATACATACATACAATAACAATATAAAACAAAATTTACATATAATTTTTATTTTTTTACAAATTCTAAATTTGCTGTATTATTAATTAGTCCTCTATGAATAAGGTATACATTTTCATCTGTGTCACTCGCAGCATCCTGGTTCATTTGTTCAAGATGTTCATCACTAATTGCGTTGAATCGTTGTCCCAAATAAATTCGAAAATCTTCTAAATACACCATAATACAATCACCAAATTTTGTAGTAGTACGTTTTAACGATTTGATTTTATAAGGCTTGTTTATCGTTAAGGTATTAATACCTCTAATTTCTGGTTTTTTAGATAAACTTGTCATCAAAGCATATGCTGATGATGATGACGATGACGATGACGAAGAAGAAGCCATTGTTGAATTATTGGTAGCAAGATTAGTTAGTTCTAGTCTTGTAAGTACTTGTTAATGTGTGTACTGTTGTTACACATATATTTAGTTTCTGCTATTGGATTTATATATATATATATATATATATATATATATATATATACTGTCTTATCTTGCTTATAGTTTTGATAACATATTTATAATTGTGGAATATTTTAATATTTTGTAACTAGTAAACAATACGTGCACAAAGGTTATAGGTTTACAATGACAGACTGATTTACAGTTATTTTAATAAAACATATTTTATAATTGTGGAATATTTTAATATTTTGCAACTAGTAAACAACACGTGCACAAAGGTTATAGGTTCACAATAACAGACTGATTTACAGTTATTTTAATAACATATTTATACTTGTGCACTCAAAGTTATAGGATATTGTTGATAAACTAATTTTTTAATTCATTTTAATATTTGATTTTATTAATTTAGATAAAAGATTTTTTAGCTGCTTTAATATAGTCTCATTAGGACATTGTATATTAAAAAAAGATAAACTAAATGGAATTGCTTTCGTAACAGTTTTTAAATAATTACTATATTCATATATAATATTATTTTTCAAAAAATATATATATATCCATTTATATACTGAAAAACTCCGTCTATATCAGAAGGTATACCGGGAAACAATGATTTTATTGTTCCACGATTTATAACAGAATTACTACATTCGTCAAGCTGTACTACATGAATATTATTAAAAAATATATAAGTTCGCCCCATATTAGTATGTACAGAGGCAATAATGTCTTTAATTTCTTTTGAAACTGAACTTCCTTTAGTAATTTTAAATATTTCTAACAATGGCCACTTAATATCATAAAAAGTATCATCATTTATTAGTACTATATTACCGTTTGGTTTACGGTATACAGCTGATATATTTTTAAAATTATTATTTAATGATGGTACCCAATCTTGTAAATAATAAGGTTTTGTATAACCATCCTCTAAAATATTTTTAATCCATACCCAATTATTATAAAATATTAATAAGTTATTATTAACAATTAAAAAATTTGTTATATTATTTAAATTACATAATTCTGGCTTTGATTCTGTTTGTTTTTTATCTATTTCTGTATTTGTTTTGTTGTTGTTGTCATTTGTGGGGGGTGATAATGTTATAAACGGGGTTGGAGAAGGAATTATATATCTTTTTCCATATAAACTTTGTATTTCCTGAATATCGATTAAGTTCAATTTAAAATCAGAAATATTTTGATATAATACATTTCTGTGTAGGCTATACATAACAGAATTTTTGTTTTGTACATGTTCTAAGTCCAATGCATGTCCTATTTCATGAACTAAAACTTCAAAAAATTTTATATATTCTTTATCTTCTTTGGTATGTGATAATTTATAACTCCATTTTTCTACAGCATCCATATGAATATCAACAGAACTTTGGTATTGTTCAAGCGAAAATGCATGTGCTAAAACTTGTCCTGGGCCATTAAAATTATATGGGCAGTAATTATTTTTAAAATATGAATAATGTCGTATTCTACTCATTGAAATTATAATATTTGGATATATTGTATTATTATTATTTTTATGCAAATATGGAATATATTCAAACGAAACATTAATATATTTTTCCCATATTTTAAAAGCTTCATCCGCCACTTTAATTTGATAATTTTGACCGTAAACAAAAGTCCATGTTATAACATTGTTTTTCCAAATATATTTTTCATATTTGCTGTTATTATCAGGTACTCCACATCGTTTAGATTTTAATGAATTTATCAATTCATTATTTAATGTACCCGTTACCTTTAAATTATAATATGTTTGATAATTTTTTATTGCATCAACATACCTATTATCAGTTTCGGAAATAGTTGATAGTTCAGTTGTATTTGTTTTTAAGTACCCATAATTTTCTAATAATTCTACAGATTCTATAAAACCATAATTTAAACTCATATTATTTTCTTCACAATAACATAATAAATACACTTGTATTTGTATAATAAATATATTTAATAACTACATTTTACAAATAATCAGTTAACAATAAATACAATTTATAAAATAAATTTCTTTTATATCTTTAAACACAGCAAAAAATAAATAAAAAAATAAATGCCGATGTTTAAAATATATGAGACACTTTGGCGTGGAGAATATTGCCAGCCGTAGGAATATTAAGTCGAATATATTTGAACTTTATAATCTTATGATAACCTTATTATCATACAATGCTTTACTATATAAGAACGTTTGTAAAACATATAATTCTAGTATTGAAATATGCCGCCGTTAGAAAATGTTCCATTTTCGAGCAATATTCGCAATGTATACCAATTATTCAACAATTGGGATGAAGATGACCAACTAACGATAGCACCAGAAATTCTACTTCCAATACCTACACAGGTGACTGCAAACCTCGAAGATATAATAGAAATTAGCGATGAAGAAGAAGATATAATGGAAATTAGCAACGAAGAAGATATAATAGAAATTAGCGACAGCGATGAAGAAGATATGATGGAAATTAGTAACGAAGAAGAAAATAACAGTATTATAGAAATAAGCGATGAAGAGGATACAATAATAATAGAATGAAGTGATTTTTTATAAAATTTATTATAAAAATAATTATGTATTTACAATAAAATATATATATACATATATTCATTACAATTTTTATTTACAATATATATCCCCAAGGAAATGTATCTGTACATGAAGGGTTTACAATACGTTTGTCATCGTATGGGCTTAACACAATTTTTTTCTGCTTTACTGTATATACATTATGTTTTTTTGATAATATTGAAAATTGAATTTTACTCAAAGTATTATTTTTAAATAAACAATCGTAATAGTTGCTAAATGTTATTTTTTTTACTGTTGCACCTGTAACCCCTTTAGCTTTCTTACTTACTTTTTCTTCAACATTATTTAAAGTTTTGTAACAATACATTTTTGAACGGAATCCTATAAATTCTGTCATTATTTTGCCATTATTTTCATCTTTCATAAGACCGATAATTTATTTGTTTACTTGAGGTATATTACAAATATTATTTTCACTATAATCAGAGGTGTCGAATTTATGAATATCACGTTTCATTATTTCATAAATATCAAAATTAAAAAAATTATAAATCAAGCTATCAGTATCTGTATATAACAATTTTGCATTTTCACCAAAATTTGCTTTTATATAATTAAAATGAAAATCATACATGTATGTTTTAGCTAAATCTAGTATAGAAAATCCTACATAAATTGGTTTATTAAAAAAAACATGTTGTTTTTTCATTTCAATAAGTATAGAATTATCACTTAAAATAATACAACTGTGAAAATTTGATTGTGATATATAATACTTTGCACCATATCGCCCCTCATATTTTGTAACTAATTTTACAATTTTATATTTCCGAACGTTTTCCATAGTTTTTCCAAAAACAGCGTTATTTAATAATTTACAAATTTTTTTCTCAAACTCGTTTTTCGATTTTTTTTGTAATTCTGTATTTAAATCAATGTATTCTCGTAGCCAAGGACTTTGTTGAAATTTTAATATGTTATGTATATGTGTAATTTTCATGCCTAAATTTATATATTGTTTTAAATTTATATAATGTATTACATAATTTTTTTTATGATGCAAATTTGCTATTAATTTTGAATTTTTTGAAACTGGTGGAGTAAAATGTTCCACTGCAAGAGGTAAATCTTTATGTTTCTTAGGCAAATTTATTGGATATTCCAAATCCACCTCAAAAATATATCCTGTATTGCTTTCATCGTTTATATTTAATACATTTATATTATTAAAATATTTTTCTTCAACCCATTCAAAATTTTTTTGAGGTAGATACATTCTCATCGCAGCACCATACAAATTATTAATATCATAATACATTAAATAAGAATCTTTTTCACTCGCATTGTACATATTTCCCATATATTTATTATTAGCTTTTCCATATCTATTAGAGCATTGGGATAGTCCACCGCGAATACCTTTCTCAATAAAATGAATTTTATCTACATCTGTTAGCAACTCTAATTCCACATTTGTACATTTAAGCATAGCATCAAATGCTAACCCTGGAGCTGTGTAATAGTGCAACGCATCTAAACCATAAGTTTTCATACAACTATTAAGAAAGTTTTCAAAAACATCGCTTAATAGTAATACATCAGTCTGTAAATATAAATTAGCATATTCACCTATTGTTCTTATTTTAAACACAGACCAAACTTTTTTTGCAAACTGGTACTCTTCTTCTGATACACTTTCACCTTTGATTGAAATGTAAAAAATTTCTATATTAGGTAATTTTGTTTCCTCCAATTTAGCCCAGGAATCAATGTACTCGTAAGGAAAAATTCCTTTTCTGCTCAATAATTCAAACTCTTCGTGTGCAGTATAAAAACTTCCTGTGATATTTTTTTCTTCGTTTGACAAATATGAAGACAATTTGTCTAAACTGCTACTCATAAAACGAAATGAGTCAATAAATCGAAATTGTATTTTTGTATTGTCAACATATTTAGTGAAAGATATATATTTTTCTTTATTTATTGGAAGAATTTGTGTTCTTCCAGCTATTTGTGTAGTTATTGTTTTTATTACAAAATGAGCGTCATACGAACTTAAATTGTGAAATACTACTGAAATAACACGTGATTTTCTGTATTTCAAATTACATACTTGGTGTGCAGCTCCACAATATTTTCCTGTAAGGTGACAATGATCTCGTACTTTAATATCACCTGCCTCGAAATTATTGTTACATATATGACATATTGTAGCACTCAAAAATTCTTGTTCTTCAGACAAAGATAAATTCATTGGTACAATATTATTTATAATGTTATCAACATTTTTAGCAATATGTTGTAATTTTTCACAGAATAATTCCAAACAATTAGTTCCATTATACAAATTAAATTCTGATAAATTATTATTGTAGCTACATTTCATATAATAACCCATGCTAAAAGGTAAATGTTTTTGGGTAAACGTGGTATTTTCCCCATGATTTTGGTTAATTTTTTCCAAAATCGATTCAATGTCTGCATATATAACAAACGGCACCTTTTCTTTGTAGAGACAATTTTTAAATTTCAAAATATTATTTTTGTTTTCTATAGGTAAATCCATCCTACACTTATTTCCAACTTGACAATATTTCGTGTGTTTTAAATAAGTATTTTGTACATAAAAGTGATTTAAACATTTATCACAAATATATGATTTTTTCTTTGTTTTAGATAGTTGACTACTTAATAATCTTGATAAATTTTTTATCCACATATAATGATAATTTTCAGGTGATCTAAGTTCATCTAAATCAATAACGTCATTGTTATAATCAGTGTAATAATCATCATTATCATTATCTGAATTGCTACTATTATTATTTTTTTCAGTACAATTAGAAATCATTAATAAATGTATTTTTCTATTATATTGTTTTTTTGTAAGTTTAACAGGTACAATAATATTTTTATTTTTTTTCCCTTTTTTCTCTTCTTCAATTGTATACACATTTATTGATAATTTATTCATGTCTTCAAATTTTTCAATATTCTTAATATGCATAGGAAAGTCCAATCCACTATATTGTAAAACGGTAGAAAAATGAGGATATGATGTAGTACGGTCTGAATGTCTTGTAGATGGATATAAAGCAGACACAACAGCCCAAAGAAAACAATAGTTATGAGCATTTTTAACATTTATAACAGCTCTTTTACTTTTTATGTCAGGTGGTAATTCTATATAACTATTACCTTTAATAGGTTCATACTTATTTATGTTTACTTTTAAATAAAGAACTTTGTACAAGGCCCAACCAGAGTCTCGCTCTTGAAATTTTTCTAATTTTCTTAATAATTTATCTTCAACGTTGATATTGTACCATTGTTTTATATTTGTAGTTTTGTCGATAACATTGTTAGCTGTTGTAAAATGTTTTATCTCCATTTTTCCAGTATGCGGCAATATAAATTCGCAGCAAAATATTATATTTACTTTCATTATATATTGTAATAAAATTTTTTTTATTTTATTAGAAAATATTCTCTGCGCTGCTTGTAAAAAAATTTTGGGGTCTTTAAAATTAGCCTTATTAATTATCGTACCTGTCTGTATTCTACTGTTGAAAACAGATTGAATATTTTGCCATAATAATTTTTCAGATTTTCTTTTTTGTTTATATCCAGATCCAGTTATTATTTTTCTTCCTTTGTATTTCATTTTTCAGCATTTCTCGATATGTTTTTAATAATGTTAAATTACCTTCTAATTTAAAAAGATTTTCTGCTTTGTTAAAGTTATTTTTTTGTTTTTTTACACATTTGTTAAGTATTATTATAATTTTATTAATATATTTTCGCAACCTTTCATGTTCTTCTATTGTTTTCAACAGTTGAAAAACTTTTTGAATTTTTTTAATAACGTTGCTACTTAAAAAACTTATTGTGTTGGTGTCAAAGTTCGTTGTAGCATACGATAATATTCACATACGCAATTTCATTTATATACAGTTTACTCAAAATTCTCAAAATTGTAATCAAATATATATCCTTAACCCCTAACCTTCCCATACATATGCTGTTTACGAAAACACATTAAACTCTTGTACCCGGATACAAATAGGCTATTATAATTTCAAAATTTCTTAAAATGTGCTATCAAATTCATGTCCTTAACCCGCCTAACCTTTTGTACATGTGCTGTTTACGCAAACAAGTTAAATTCCTAAAAATAATATCAAATCGTCGGCAAATAGATAACCTTTAACCTTTCGACACGTGCACTGTCTTATAATTTCTTAGTCATTATCATAGTTCCAAATGTGACCATCGTTATCATATAGATGGCGCAGCAAGTAGCGAGCGGGAAATCAAAGCACTGTCTTATAATTTCTTAACTCCTTATCATAGGTCCAAATGTGACCACCGTTATCATATAGATGGCGCAGCAAGTAGCAAGCGCCAAATCAAAGCACTGTCTTATAATTTCTTAACTCCTTATCATAGTTCCAAATGTGACCACCGTTATCATATAGATGGCGCAGCAAGTAGCGAGCGCCAAATCAAACTCTGAGATAGGCGTA